>NQII01009966.1:0-43006 GCA_002778355.1 Clitarchus hookeri
ACCGCTTCCAGTGTCTTGCGGAGTCCATGCCACGCCGCGTCACTGCTGTCATCGGGATTAAAAGGGGCGCTACACACTACTAGGCAGGTATCTGATATTCTACTGCTCATGAGTGTAAAATTAGGTATGCTATCAATTACAGCTGATTTGTTCGGTTTTAACCACTTTATGATTCGAATTACTTCGCTAACGGTAATATCGAATAGCTACAGAGATCCCACTATCAGAAGTAGATCTGGTGTATTTTATGTTATTATGCGGTGATACAAATACTGTAGCGTAATAGCCAGCAAAGCAACTGGAAATTCTAGGGTCTGCTGTTATATTTTCATCAACATATTACATTTCCGCCTGGCTTGGCATCCGAAAGGTGCGCAGGGCCTCAGGAAAAAAAACTTAATGATAGGGTCACCGCTGAGAATCTCAAAATGCGAGTTGCCGATATAAAGTGCAGTTCCTTGCGCATATGTAGATGCGATGAGGCATGTGATAAGGGTCGTCCATAGTTTTTAAGCATCGGACACGCAAAACACCTCCAGCCAGGAGGAACCCTTAACTTCCTGTTGTAACCATTTATCTTTTTTTTATATTAATTTCCATAACTTCTTAGGATTAGTTAATATTCTTTTTCATATCAGCAAATCACAAATTCCTATAATAATTTATCTTAGTCTTGACTATTTTCTGTTGGCAGGAAAATCAGTTGTAATTATTAAATACATTATTCCTTTGTACTTCTGTGAAGTATACTTATTCTGTGAAGTATAACTATAGATACGAGATCGAGGAACATCCCGGGAACATTAGAAAATACTACACTCTTCTTGACATTTAGTAAACTATCATTACTGATATTATCTAAAGTGAAGGAAAGTAAACGTCAACTTCAACATAACTAAATTTAATTTTTTTTTTTTTTTTTTTTTTTCGAAATGATTTCAGCTACGCGTAGTTTTCAATATGATGTAGGGGAGACTGGGTACGGTTGTGCCGTTTTGTATTTGATCGGCCATAGTTTTGTATGTATACCAGTTAGCTAAACGAAAAGTGATTTTTCGTATAATTTCTACATAACCCTACATATAATTAATTAAAATTTTATCCCTAAACATAATGGTTTGCACACAGGAGCAAGTTAAAAAAAAAAGGAAAATGTCACAACCGACCTCACCCCAGGGGCCGTTGTGACAGTGCTTGGGGTCGAAAGTGACAGGTTTAATAATACTCTGAAATGGTCTGAAATCACTTTTATTGCAACACTCTAGCATTAATATTACATAACATTCTTTTGAAAAGAAAAGGAACAGAAAAAAGTATGTTTGGGAACACTTCAATCACTTATAACTAATAAGGCACTATAGCATTTATATACATAATAGGTAATTATTAAAACCAGTCTTCACATTACAATGAGTCTCAAAATTTTTGTTGTACCTAGAAACTAGCATAACTATGCATAGTCAAAATATAAAATAAATGTTAATTAACATCATAAATATCAAAATTATCTTCGCAACAAGCCAAATCAAATAACCATTTTAATCAGTTACAATTAATAAGACACTTTAGCATCTGTAGTTATTATAATCAGTCTTCATTTATCTAAATTGAATAAACCTGCATTTCTAGATAGAAACTAGCTTTAAATGAACTCTTTAAGATTAAAAATAAAACATTAATAAACATAACCTCAAAATCTTTGAAATAAAAACACGACAATGTGTTCTTCAACAAAAAAATAAACATCTTTGTATCAACATCTGAACAAGGACATTCAATTAATTTTAAACATTTATGCTGCTTGTCGCAGAGATACTCNTGCTGCTTGTCGCAGAGATACACCTCGTTTTGTTTCAATATATGCATTTTCGTATTGAGTAATGTCTTGCCTCCCCCTTTCGGTCTTCCGCGAGCGTTGTCTGGGCATCTAAAACAATAAAACACAACTTTTACTTATGTCACAACCGTACCCACAATAAATGTCACAACCGTACCCAACGCACTTTTTTTCATAAAAACAAACACCATGCCAAAATGAAATAATCTATGAACAAAGTAATCACTGCTTTTTATTTACTAATGTATATGTTATATAGATAAATAACACTTAATACTCAATCTGTATATATGTAACAACAATTATAAAAAGAAATCGAACAAAATTACTTACTTTTGACTGTCAAAAACGAATACGGGTCTCTCCTAGCGTACGAAGCGCGCGGCGGCTGACGCAATACTGTGACACGGGTTCAGACATGCAAGCCCCTCCCTTCGCCGTTACCACTACTCGCTAATCCGTATACTTTGGCTAATATTTCGACTGCCACTTTCGTACCTTGGCACAACCGTACCCAGTCTCCCCTACTCACCCCAGAAACATCCATTTGCCTCCAATTGTTTAATTTAAAACAACCTGTATCCCAGTTTGATTGCGTCACTGAAAACTATCACGAACGTTTACAATTCACCATCAAAGATTTCCGACTTCTTTTGGCAAGTAAGACGTCTGCGAGACATCTTGAAAAGAAGGCAGATGTGGCAGCGTAGTGCGGAAGCCAAGAAGAACGTTGCTCGTGGCCGCGTGCCAACATCCAATCCCACCATTGCTTGCTGATATGACGTTAGGCCACAAAGTGGGATACGAATCTATCAGTCAATAATAAGTACTGTTATTTACTATTCCGCGCCAGATTAGTCGTTCTGAGCACAAACGCACATCAGAAAACTTCAGGTGGCGCAAAATAGATTTCTAGATTAATGCGCCTGAAGGGGTTTTTGTGATATGTTTACTAGTTTTAATAGTCACTGGATAGTGGACAAAGAGTCTAGCTTCTGAGCTAGCCTTTTCCGCCATCCTAGTTCAGTTCTGTCGGATCTCTGGCCACAGGGACGGGCGTGTTATTCATTCTACGGGAATGCTTCCCTCCCGTTTCTCACTTTTTTATACGGGCAGCTTTAGATTGGCCTATGACGGCCAAGTTTTAACTCGGCTCTTGCCGGCTCATATGGCCGACAGTTTCGTTCGTTTTTACTTCTCCTCCGCGTGTTTCCCGTGGCTTAGTATCTGTATCGATATGCGTGCCAAGACATTACCATTTGTAGAGGTTGGTCTTTGGGGGGGGGGGGCACTAAATTTGTTGTAAANTTACCGAGCGTTACACTTTTTCATAAGTGACTCCCAGTCGCAACCTAATTTAAGACGTTGTCACGTCAAAAATTAATTTCTTTGAAAGAACTGTGGTTGGTGGTGCAATTTTAATGTTCCGTTTCCTACGCAGTNTGGTTGGTGGTGCAATTTTAATGTTCCGTTTCCTACGCAGTGCGCAACATGTGATATGAAAGTTTTCCCGATCCTTCAGCCATATGCGTCAGTGTAACTTCATATGTCACTATATTCCCGTTCAATATGATCATAAACGTACGATGTTTAAAAGTAAAGTGTTTAATGTGGTAACGCGACTCGTTTACGATCAGTAGATAGATAATGGAGGAGCTGGCACAGGGGTGTGGGGAGTAGGACAGTAGGATGGACATGGAATCTGGCAGTGGACCAGTGGTGGCATCTGGCAGAGGACAGACTACCATCTTGGATGACCTTAACCTTCGACTATGACCTTGACCCTGACCTGGACCTAAAATGTCCTGTTTTCCCTGGAAAACACTTAAAATTTATAGAATTTCCCTCAAAAATTTCTCGAATTTGCCTTAAAATCTGCACAATTTGCTGCAAAAAGTTTCTTTACCCAAATTTTTATGAGTCACTCAGTCTAAAAATAGCATGACCTTGTTTCTAGAATGTTCCAGTTCATACTCTGTCATTCTACCTTGATACTTAATGCTCTGTCATTCCATGCCACCATCTTATTTCTAGAATTTTCCAGTTAATGATGTGCCATTCCAAGTCAACATCGGCCATATTGTTTCAAGAATGTTCCAGTCATGCTCAGTCATTCCATGTCAACACCAACCATCTTGTTTCAGGAATTTTCTAGTTCATCGTCCTCTCATGCTACTTAATGCTGTCACTCCACCTTATTATAAGCACATTCTACGACCTATACGAAGTAAGTCTATGCTAAACACACCCTTGCTAATTTAACCATGTACAGTATGCCTATATCCGACTCCCACAAACTTATAGGCATAGTTAGCAATAATTTCTGAACTGTTTAGTTGACAAATTAATATCATAAGCATCGCCCCTGATGTCGATCACAGTGATAGGGTCAAGTATACTTTAAGCCCTCTTATCAGCATAGTTGGACACCATTTCCCATCCACCGAAGCTATAGTCCCCAGATTCATAACATAGGTATTACCCCTGACGACAAAAATGTCCGCAGGGTCAAGTATGCCCTAAGCCCACCTATAAGTGTAGTTGGCCACCATTTCCGAACTGTTTAAGATATAGCTACCAAATTCCTATCACAGACATCACTCCCGACAACGATCAGGATGGCATGGTAATTATGCCATAAGCCCTCTTATAAGCATAGTTTACCACCATTTCCCGACTGGGCCACCAGGGCATGGGTGCCAGTACAGGTCTAAATTATGTATATATAAAAATAACCATTGTATCAGGATGGGTTTAAATATGGTATGTATAAAAAAAAAAATGTGTAGATGAATTTTTTCTAAGAATATTATAGTCATGAGGAGGGTATGCCTATTCGAGAAATAATATTATGTGCGAGATAATTAAAAGTGTTATGACAATATGCGACTGCTGACTGTATATGGAAAATAAATTTATCCTAAATGTTATAGGCATGAGTTCGAGAGGTACCTGTAGATATGGTCATTATGTTAACTTATACAACAGTCATGTTGACAAGACACTGAAAATGCATAACTTTATAAATAACAGGCTAACTTTTAAACTTACATACAAAAGTGTATTGAGAGACCTGTCTACGGATTCTTATTTTCAAAAATAATTTGATTATGATGTAACATCCATCACTTATACAAAAAAAGAATTTTACAAATAAAAGTTATGTATTTAATGTAATGTATTTTATTTCACTTATAATACTTACAGAAATGATTATGCCGAGCAATGTGTCTCTTGATTCGTATTTCCAAGACGGATTTATAGTATATGATGCCGCAACCATAGATTATTAAAAACATAGTTTTATAAATAAGTCATTTATTTAAATAAAAACATTTTTATTGAAAATAAGTATATCGAGCAGCATGTCTACGGATTTGTATTTTTTTAAAGAGAATTCTAATAGTATGTCAGAAAACGTGATTATAAGGCACTGACCAGCGCCACATTGAATTTTATAAGCATAGAATTGTGTACGTATGCACTGTGAGTTTGCACATACGGTTATGCACATATGTATGTCACACTTGTTTCACGTGGACCAAGGTTTTTTAAATGAAATACTTCCCACTAAAATATTGCTGTTTTAGTTTTGCAAAGAGCTACAAAAAAAGATGTATTTGGAAATGAATGAAGCAAGCAGTCTGCAATAAGTGTTCATCAACCCAGGGGGGTGACGTCCCTGCTGGCTGAAAAGTGGAGGGGCGAGAGACCCCTATGACGCCCTCCCCATACTCGGCGCTTACGGTGCAACAACGCTAGTGCAGTAAATTCACATGTATTGAAAGCGTATCACAATCACAGGTGTCTTGTTCCTTATTAAGCGAATTAACATCTCAGCTAGGCGACGCCAAATCACGGCACGAAGGTTGAGGCGTGCCTTGCAGCCGTACCCTTGTTTCTGCTGGCGGTAATTTTGTGCTGGCTGTGTGGTGTGTGCGCTAGAGATAAGATAACTTCCGAGTGGGACAAATTATATTGAGGATCCTCTCCTCTCTTTCTCATGAATGCTTAAAAGACAGTCTAAATTAATGTTGTATTTATTAAATACATTTTTTTATAAATTAAAAGCTATATAAGAAAACATGTTTGTATTTGAAAACTGTTACAATTTTATTGCTACTATTTTGTGATTGTAAATTCTGAAGACAGAATATTAAGAAAAAACCAATGAAAAGAGAGAGAAATTATATGTTAAAATTTTACATGTGGTCTTGGTTATTTAAAGATGATTTCCTCTTCTAGCAAAACTGGAAACAAAATGGGGTCAAATGAGTTTTATTCCTTTTATATTTTGTAAGCTTTTTAAATTTTATACTTTGCATCTCTTTTTGTAACAGATTCCTTGGGCGGGATTTTCAGAGGTTGTGTTGGGAGGTGATGGTGGATCTTGACAGATTGGAAAAGAAGGTTAAGACTGAGTGTGGTACAGATTTGCAGACATAAGACAAGCTGGAAGCAAGTTACTTTCAGTTTTTCACTTTCTTTTTCATACATTTTGATTTTACAAAAATATCTTTTTGTTTCCGATATTTAAATTAATTGTTCTGCGACTTCCATTCACCAAAAAAAAAAAATTCTGGGTCATTTATTTTATTCATTATAAACAAGTAAATAATTTATAAAATATGTACCGCAAAATACAAAAGAAAACTAAGCATGCTGCACTTTCATATGTCACATTGTTATTCATACAGTTGACACAATAAATGAAATCAGCAAAACAGAAGTTCTAATATCTTGTAGAGTTACATTTTGGGTTTGGTGAATGCTTGGCATCTGAGCTGCATGGAGTTGACTAGTACCTCGTACCTTTCACAACTAATGCTGTAATATTCTCGTCAGTTCTCTTTTCAGCTCCTCCTTGAAAGATAAATGTCTGCTGTGTACTCAAGACTTTAGAAAAGCCTATAGATATTCAATGAGGTTGAGGCCGTTTTAAACTGAGAATTAACCATTTTTCAAAACTACATCATTTTCATGTTGAAAAATGGAAGAAGGTAACATTTGTAATTTTTATCTACTTTTCTTGATGTTCTCCTTTAGAATGTCATTGCACCATTAGTAAATTGAATATTCCCAACCATTTTCGCAGACATAAACCCACAAACAATAACTGAACCTCCCCCATGTTTAACTGCAGGAAATGTATTTTTTTTACTGACATAGATAGACCCTCTTCCTGGCTACACCTACATTATAGCTATGCCTACGTAACACATAGCAAACTGTCTCGGAACACATTTTATTACCGGTAGTAATTTCCAGCTTGGTGTGTAAATTTAGGAATACTTGTATGGGGACTGGATTTTATTCACAGCAAAGTTAGTAATTCTTCCTGGGGAATCAGAACATTTCTTTTAGGTTTTCTTGGTATGTTCTTAACTGAGCTTTGATTTTTTAATTTGTTTATAACATACTGAAATGTAGCATGACTCTTATTCATGATTTGTCCTATCTTTGGTATGGAATCACCTCTAAACACTACATTTACAATTGCATCTTTTAGCTCAGAACTATGTTCCTTACTTTTCCACATTTTCTTGAGACCACTGCAGGTTGTATGCAAAACAGGAAGAACAAAACTACATGCTCATACATCAAACAGCTTTTTTTTATGATAGGCCATCAAACACCTAAATTTGTGCTAGCATATGGATAACAGTCACTTTTGTTTGGGGTTACAAATAGTTTTTCTTTTTCTTCTCACAGTCCATACTTGAAAGGGAATATTTTATCCACTAGCTTTGTACATTTGATCTTGTCTGTAACATACAAAACTTTTAATAATATAATGGGATAATACTGTTTTATAATGGTTGAGGCTAGGTATGAATACAATGTGACATACTGTACATCCACCGCAGCACGAACAATATTTCTGTTGGTGTCTATATTCCCACTTACCAACATCTTGTTGGTCCACACCACACCGTACGCTACACTACACTGTGTGACGTTCATTACTGGCCAGCTGTCAGCCAATATANCTTGTTGGTCCACACCACACCGTACGCTACACTACACTGTGTGACGTTCATTACTGGCCAGCTGTCAGCCAATATAACAGTGATTTGTCTGTGTTCAAATGAAATGCTCTTTCCTATGTAACACAGTATAAATCCATTATGTTCATTTAAGTAATTTACACTTTGAGTGTTATCGACATGTTATTACGTTGCAGTGGACATCATCAAAACCATTGGCGAAATAACATGACCTCTTTAATATCTTCAGAATATTCAGACATCTTTATATTACGCCAAACTCCATACAACTCAGTTGAGTTCAGACAACGTGATATTTTGTCATGCCAGAACTCAGTGTTAAATTCGCCAATCTTGCAAACACAACAGTAGACAATTTGATATTCGTCAAATGTCATGTCAATTAAAGATACATTTCCTATAAGATTTTGCCTCAGAAAGACGAAAAATTTTACTTAAAGAAAGGTCGAAAACAAATTTACTGAATCAGTAAATTCTGTATGTAAGACTACCTGTAAAATAAGCGTGAAATTTTCCAACTGTCCTTTCACACAATGCTTCCATGCTTTCATCTAATTTTTGGAAAGTAAAATAAATCTTCAATAGAGCCATCATGACCTCAGCATAGCAGAATCACATAATCAGTCCTAATCCTACTGTCAGCATAGAACTTCTTCAAGGTCAGCCAATCGGAGAGAGACGTTGCATACTGAGACTCTGTAGTTGCTAGTAGAGGTAGGCAAATATATTTACTGTCTATTCTGGGAATCCAATTGTACTCCTTGGCTCTTCTTTGCTGTGTGAGTGTAAAGTGACAGTGAAGTTGCAACTGTCATTGTATTGCAAACTTTAAAATGTTACTCAATTATGAAAGCACCCTACTAATATTATAAATGTGAAAGTCTGTGTGTGTGTGTGTGTGTGTGTATGTTTGTTACCACTCAGCTCCATAACGGCTGAACAAATTTTGATGAAATTTGNTGTGTGTGTGTGTGTATGTTTGTTACCACTCAGCTCCATAACGGCTGAACAAATTTTGATGAAATTTGGTATGTAGGTACTTTAGGTCCAGGAATAGGACGTAGGATACTTTTTGTCCCGGAAAATTGTACGGTTCCTGTGGAATAGCAATAAAACGTAATTCTGCAACTGCTGGGAATGTGACCGAAATATTTTTTTCCTCTGGTGTCAGAGTTTATCAGGCCGCCCAAAGACCTCTGAAATGGTTTAACGACTGCTATCAATCGATAACAACCGGGACCGAATATTTAACGTTGTAACGTTCGGCCGCGTCTCGTTAATCCATATTTATAATATTGCAGCCTCACAGTTAGGCGCCATTTTGTAACGTTCGGCACTTTTTACCTGGCCGATGTTTACGTCGCCACGGCTTGCTCAAAGGTAGAATACGAGACTCAGGACAATTGGCGCCGATTCATTAAGAAATAAAGTTCCAGCGTAGTTCTATACTTTATTTATCATTTGAATGACACAGTTCACATACGAATTTCCAGTATGCAGAGTACGAACCGTTCAGAGATAAATATCCAAGTACAGACTAGTGCCACAGTCATTTACAGTTTATTAATGTCTCAAAACTTGCATCGCAAGACTAAATTACGAAGGCAGGAGGGATGTTCGTTCCCTCCTGGCACCCTAACGACCCCCCACACCGGCAGAAATAAGTTGATAGAATTTAGGTTAAGTTAAACCGAAAAGAAATGTGAACAAAAGATTTTACGGTCACGGGTGCTTGCCGGTGTGGGTGAAATTCTTCACGCCCGATGCGTCTTCTTCGACGGTTGGTTACTTTTTCTCTAGGCGATAGACACCACTAGTATATATTAGGCAGGCCTATCGCCCCCTTCTCCTAAGATAAGCGCACGGCATCCGGCATCTGCCAGCAGCGTCATCCAAAACTGCGCTGTGTCCCGCTCTCAACACGTTATCGTAACTGACTGCGCCGTCAACAGAAACAAACTTCTCGTACAAAATTTGTACGACGCAGCCTGAAAACAGCTAAATAATGCTGACGCTTCAAAACTCGCAACTTTCGAAACGAAAACTGTAACCGTCCTCCTAATAAACGTAAACAGCAGACGTCTGCCCGATAACCTACAAAAGCACCATCTGCCTGATAAACAATCACGGGAAACAAGCCACCATGGCTTTAAACTTGAACCCGATAAAAATATTACGAAGCTTTCCAAAGCTACATACACCCGAAAGAATTTTACACCCGTGTCCCGAAAAATTAAGAATATTGCGTCATTACAACGTGCCCTCCAAAGCCCGGAAGCGCTCAGATGTTATGCCACTAAACGGTCACCCATCCAAATGTGCGCCACTGGGAATGTTGCTTAACTTTGGTGATCGATTAAGATCCCTCAGCCACGCGCAAAAAGTAGTACCTAGGTACACTTATTTCTAAAGTTACAACTTGAAACTCACGTTTTGATTTTTATACAGTGATGCTGGAAAGCAGAAATGTGGTAACTACGCGATAGTTGCACAGATACACTCCAAAAACATTACCCTACTTCTTGGTTAGCGGGTAAACAATATTTCCTTCCTTTTGGGTTGCCGTAATCAGTTAAAAACCTAGGCCAACATAATATAATTTTATAATTCTGTTTCACATAAATGAATTGTCGTTTCCCAATTTATTTATTAGTGTATCACTGTAAAACTCAATTGCACCCGGGTGAAGCCAGGCGGTTCGCTATTATTGAATAAAAAGTAATTATATTTTTTTCCTTTTTTTTATAAATTGCACTTTGGGATATTTTGTAAAACCCAAACATTACTATAATTCATTTTATTAATGTGTTGTTAAAATGCACACTGAGCAGTTACTTTTTTACCACATTAAAAAAATATGTGGTTTATAACTATATTTTTAATTTTAATGAAAAAGTAAAAAGTATCCCTCTTTTTACGAACTAGTTCTGCATTCTTTTACACTATTTGAAAACCGACTTTCTAGCATACAATCTTGTTTGTAAAAGTGTGTGTACATGCACACACACACACACACAAAAAAACAAAAAATATGCCATAAAGGTACAAATGAATACACTGTGACATTGAGTAAAAATTTTTTAATAACCATCAGAATGAATATGTCATTTCATCATCACATTAAATCATCATATTATACTGCAAGTGATAGGCAAGAGAACTGATAGGCAAGGGAAATTGAGTGAACTGTTTGAAGGACATATATAATTAACAAACTGAGAAATTACATAACAAATAATTATTCTGTAAATAATTTATTAACATACAACCAGTATAAAATCACAGAGAAAACAAAACAATATTCAGTAATTTTAATCACTTTGACAATGCATTTATGATGCTAGTAGCCTGTTTGACAGATCAAAACCATTAACATTAATTATGGGTAGATTTTGCATTTTACACTCCAAAGTTGTTCCTGTTGCTGCACTAGATTTATTTGGAATGTTTTCAGAGTAGTTAAAGATGATGTAATTAATGCATATTTTATATCATCACTTACTCAGAATTACCACAATGTTTTCACTTTTAGACAAAGTTCAAAACTATTTTACTTTAATTTTCTCCAGCAAACTACAAAAGTTCATCTATGGCTATTTAGATATTATCATAATATACGTAATTAGAAACTGTTAGAACTAAGTATTTGAACTTATATTAGTATGAAAGGTTTAAAATTTTGATTCCTCAATTGCCATTCTTAACATAAAATCAAAGAACTGACCTGACATCACTAATTAATGTATTATTTATATTATGAATGCATTCATCATACCTACTATTTAAGAAGAAATGACACAGAGGGTGCTACATTATCAAAAATTCTTCTGGTAATGCTGGGGAAATAATAATGTAAATGGGCTAGGAACTATAGGAAAAATAAAAGGATGGAGGAGCCACATGAGGGTCAATGTCAATGTTTTGTAAATGTTTTTCTGGAAATACCCAACACTTTGTGCGGCAGAGCCATTTTCAAAATGGCTATTTAAAGTATACACGCAAGACAGTAAGCACTTAAAATAGAAAGCAAATAAGATATAATTTAATTTTACACACACATCAAATTCATGAAGTTGTAAGATTCTCAATCCAGTTGAAAAATACATTCTTTATCTTTTGAATATTTTGAGGTATTGAACTAACTTCACTCACAACTAATTCAGCATGATTACATCATGCATGAAAATACAGTATTTAGTTGAATCGAAGCCACACCTGTCTTTTTAGAAAAAATCCTTAAGTAAAAACTATTATAACATCAGAAAGTGTCGGACTGAACTGGAAAGGAAGGCATACACTTGTTTCGCTCAGATCGGCTCGGCCCGGAATGAACCTATCGACAAAAATAAAGAAAGCATGTTTTTATATGGCAGCTCACGCACAACAACCTCTCAGCTCAGCCCGTCTCGACATTCTACCTTCAGAGCTTCAATCGGAGCCTACCGTCGTAATTAAAAATTCTTTAACGTCTGGTCAGTCTGAAAGGATAAACTTTGACATTATGTAGAAAAGTAGAACATACAATATATATATATATATATATATATATATATATATATATATCTCTCTCTCTCTCTCTCTCNCCCCTTCTGTGTATTTATATAGGCTCATGAACACAATTACTTACTTGGATGTACATGTATAATACAGAATGAAAAAGAACATTAGTGTGATTTTTCTAATTAGGATTTAGTAGAAGTGTATTATGCAATGTATCACACGTGTGTGTATATAAACACACATACAGGATGATCCTAACCTTCAGGTACAAACTTTGTGAGCTTATTCATTATGAAAAATGAGACCGGAAAANCACACATACAGGATGATCCTAACCTTCAGGTACAAACTTTGTGAGCTTATTCATTATGAAAAATGAGACCGGAAACTTAGTACGACCTATGACCTCCTGTGGTTATTAAGGAGACTGCCTGGCTGGCTGGCAGGCACATGAAGTGTGTAGCACAGGTTTGGTAGAAAGCACATGATTCAAAAACAGTTTGGTATTTTGTAGTAGTGTCCACTTACGAAAAGCATTCAAGAAGTGTTTCATGTCGAAAGACAAGTTTCAGGTTTTCATTTAAACTCCAAAGATTATTTCTTTGGGCATGAAGATGGGTAAAAGGGTGTTTTCAAAATCACTTTTAGTTGCTAATTTTTCTATACAGAAATTTTAGAGCAGTGTCTTTAGGTACTCATTACACTTTTATCTTTAACAGCGAGCCATAAAAATATACGGTCACAGTTTAAAGTAACATTCAGGTGTGTCGCTCACAAAAAGAGACTGCATAGCTGTTGAGGTNCGTTTAAATTACATTCGTGTGTCGCTCACGGAAAGAGACTGCATAGCTGTTGAGGTGATGGGGCAAAGGATGAGTGAGCAAAACACTACTTTAGAACTTATGTGCTTCAAGGCCTTGAATTGTAAAAAAAAACTGCAGGCAAGCGGAACCTTAAGAGAGACACGCACCCTTGAAATTTGGGAATTTAGATTAGTCATTTATAAAATGTCAACACTACGTGAGATGAAACAACAATTTTGTAAAGAATTAGCTTGTCACAACAATCAATAAACACCCACAGGCAACACATTCTTGTCTATTAATAACATGGCACCCCCTAATTTTTTAATGACACGCGATGATGCTACCTGCTAAATGTTCACAGATGGCAAATATTAAACCAAACTAACACTATTCATGAATTTGTTGTTTCATCTCCTGTATTTTCTACAATATTGCAAATAACCAATCTGAATTCCCAATTTTCAAGGGCGTGTCTATCTTTCAATATTCACATTAGGTCATAGGCAGTATTAATTTTCCGGCCTCATTTTCCATAACTAATAATCTTGCTAAATTTGTACACGGAGCTCAGGATCATTGTGTGTGTGTGTGCATGCGCGTGTGTGTGTCACTACCTATACCTTCTTTGCATGATAAAAACTGTAATAAAATATTTGTGTGTACTAGAAATATATTCGCTGTTGACAATAATTTAGTACTTCATTGATGCGATGCGAACTTATCTCTTCTCATATCACTGATGGTGCAAAGATATCATGAATCTAGAATCTTGACAATAGTTTCTGTATCTCATTACACACAACTGAAATAATACAGTATATTCTTCATTGGAAGAACTGCTTGTTACCAGTCTACTTAAGCCGTGAGCTATGAACTGACATGTAGGAACTGGAGGAGGGCTGAAAGAGGACGACGTGGTCCGGTCAAGTACGCAGACGTTGGGTTGTTCCATTCAGAGCCGACCGGTGCCAAGCCAGTGCATGCCCCGGTCAAAGAAACCCAGGTTAAAAATATAGATGTGGGCCACAACACACAAGTAAGAGGCGCTCTTCTTCTGCTTTTGGACAAAGCCTGTAATGTCGTGTTCTAAAGGCACTTAACAGCCATGCTGGTATCACAATGTGTATGTAGAATAGGGGGAGGGGAGAGGAAAGATATTGCACTTTGCAAACATTAACAACTTTGTGAAGGGCATGTGGGGAATGCAGGATAATGATAAATAGGAGGGGGCAGGAAATATTTTTGCACATATCTGGTCACTGGTGACTGACCACTTGGGAAGGTTGAAAGCAGACTTCAAGGGCGTGAAGGGAAACATTATGGCAAAAGACTGGAGGAGAAGGATAAGGATGAGGAGAACTTGCCCTCCCCTGGAAACTGGATTTTTTTTTTCTATGAAATATGAGAAATCCATTACAAAATTTTTTTATAAATTAGAGTTCATAATCATTCTCGCAACTAAGTGAAATAACTATTTTTCATAGCAAATAAATTGTTTATTAGCAACACAGCTCCAAAATGCAAGTCCCTGCTAGGAGAGGAGTATCAGAGTTCTTCCGGTTTTTCCAAAATTTTAGTTTGATAATTGCTTGTGCATTTATATGTAATATTATGCTGTACGAGGGTACGTCAAAAAATAAGTTTCCCTATTGTTTGTAAGTGAACACGTAAAAATTGGCCAAGATATAGAACACCTTTTATTTTGGCACCAATCCTTTATTTTTGAAAATAACCACCAAATTTGTAATACCATAAAATAAGTTTTCTATTCCCTAGCGATAGAAAGTGATGTGATGCTCATTTAGCCATTTCACCACTTAGTCTTCCACTTTGTAGTCGCTGGAAAATCATCTACTCTTACATGAGTGGAGTTTTTGCATGATAATGCCAGGTCTCATGTAGTCTGCACCACGACAGCCTTACTGCACACCTGATGCTGACAGTGTGGACCACATCTACTGAACACCCTGGATTTTGCACATCTTGGCATTCATCTGTTTGGCAAGACGAAGAAACATCTATGGAGGCAGATGATTTTCCAGCGATCACAAAGTGAANTGGAGGCAGATGATTTTCCAGCGATCACAAAGTGAAAGACATAGCGATGAAATGGTTTAATAAGCAGGACACCACTTTCTATTGTCAGGGAATGGAAAACCACATTTTTATGCTATGACAAATGCTTGAATAAATTTGGTGATTATGTAGAGATATAAAGTAATGTTGCAGAAATAAAAAGTAGTTTTGTATTTTGACCTACCCATTAACCTACATGGCAAAACAATTCGTGATATATCTATCATTCAGCACATTCTTCAATTGGACCGTGCAGGGTGTAGATAGGTCTGAGCGCTGAGAGAGCAGTTTTAACACTACCCTTTGCTGGTGGAGGCAGTGTTCAGCTGTTGCCAGCTTGACACAACACCCGAGGAGAAGACAGGAAAAATGGCACTACAGTAAAATCTCTGTTACAAAGTACGTACTTCATTTTAAAGTACTTTTCACTTCAAAGTACACATTTTAAATCCCCAGCAAATGTGATATATGAAATACAGTACAAAACTGAAGGTGCGTTTGCATACTTTGTATCGAGATTTCTCTGTATTCCAATAACATCTCCGCCAATTTAGTTCGACACAACATGCATTCATTTCTCCTTAAGTAGGCTCTCGAATTGATGCAACAATGACAAAAATACACGTACCTGCTTAATGAGACATCTAGCAAATTGGAGCAACCAAAATTTGCGTAACATATTTTTCTTTTGTGTTACAAACCGCAATAATGGAAACAATAACAATTCCAACTTAATCTATCGTTGTACTTATATATAAGTCTATCAACTGTGGTAGCATTTTGGGAGAAAATGTGTGGCATGGAACTGCGTAAACACTTAAACCATAAATAACAAAGTATTGATGGCTATTCACAGAAAGAAGTTTTTGAACAGTTGAGTGAAATCTATGATTTCAACATCACAAACTTTCAGTATAGTATATTAACACACATGCGAATTCTTAAATGCACAGAAAACTTTTCCTGCTTGCTTGTTTATACCCTGTTTTCTTGCAAATAATTGGAACAAGAAGCTCTTTTCTTGAATTTATGACAATATAATTGCAATTGGTGTCCAAAAGCCATTAAAAAAAATTCAGAGAGAATTTTGTTAAGAAATTAACACAAATGGAAAATATTTGAAATAATTTTGCTTTCTACTAATGAGCTAGCTCGCTCCAAAAACAGCACCAGGAAAAGTACATGGTTATTCACCTTTACAAATATAAGTTATCAAATGTCATAAGTCGTGTTTTACTAATTGGAGTATCTGATTTCCTTGTATGTTAAACAAAAACATACAACTTTTACATCAAAAATGCACCCTCATTACTACTATTGTACAGCTATTTGTGTGTGTGTGTGTGTTATATATATATATAAACAAATGTTTAAGCACTTTCCAAAAAAAAAAAAAAATCACACTTAAAAGATTTCCATCCGATTAATTCTAAAATATTTCAAACGTATATAAAATCATGGAAAAGTACCCAATAATGCAGACAGCATCCTATGAAGTATTTGTATCCTTAGTTGTGATGTGTCCAAAATGAAAAATTAAAATGATTTACTTTTATAACACTTTAAAAAATTAATACATGTACTCAGAAAAAAAAACATTGTTTTATCATTAGTTTTACAATATGAATTATTTCATTTTCTTTGGCTAGTTAAATAAATAAATAAATAAATAAATAAATAAAAATATGCCATGAAATAAATAAATAAATACAAATATGTAATGAAATAAATAAATATATACAAATATGTTATGAAATAAATAACAAGTAAGGTTATCATTAAACTATGTAAGTAAATTAATAAACAACACATCATTTTTAAGTACACAATACAGGATGAGTATAAAAGAATACCCCAACTTTGAAGGTCTATAACATCAAAACCAAACAACCTACAACCTTGGTTGACCAATCAAATGAACCGTGGAACTGTGAAGTTTGTTTACCATATCTTCATAAATGTTTAATGTGACCACCACGAGCGGCCGGAACGACATCTACGCGATAATCAAACTCATTCCACACTCTTGTCAGCATGTCCAGTGTTACGGTTTGGATGGCATTCATAACATTGACGACCTCAAAACTAGAATTACGGACGCCATCCAAACCGTAACACCGGACATGCTGACAAGAGCGTGGAACGAGTTTGATTATCGCGTAGATGTCGTTCGGACCGCTCGTGGTGGTCACATTAAACATTTATGAAGATATGGTAAACAAACTTCACAGTTCCACGGTTCATATGATTGGTCAACCAAGGTTGTGGGTTGTTTGGTTTTGATGTTATAGACCTTCAAAGTTGGGGTATTCTTTTATACTCATCTTGTACATTATTTCAAGTACAAACCATGACAACTTAAACCAAATAATATAAATAGGAACATATATAGAATGTCTCGATTTTTCTATAATGAAACTAGTGAATTCTGAGCGTATTACAAGCAATATGAAAACATTTTCAAACAATGTTTCAGAATAAACATTTAAAAATTCAACAAGTAAAACTACTTAAAAATTTACATAAAAAAATTTTTGGTTTTATATTGTCAAATAAATGCCCCTCCTTAAGAATAATCAACAAAAAACACTAATTACTATAACACCCATGTTATTACATTACTGTTCTGAAAATGTTCATTGGAATGAAAAACTGAGATTTACAAACACAAATAAAATTTTTTAGGGATGATTCAATAATTTTGACACACTTAGTCTTGTCAGTTGTAAAACCCTAAAGTATTCTGTGTAATAAAAACCAAAATTTTGTACACAAATCAGTATGCAGATACACAGATTTTCACATTAAATTATGTGTTGTGCATGCACAATAACATTTAAGATACACATGTTTTATAAAAACCATTATNCAGATTTTCACATTAAATTATGTGTTGTGCATGCACAATAACATTTAAGATACACATGTTTTATAAAAACCATTATTTAATATATAAAAAAAATATACCTCCAAAAATAAATATATTTCGACCTATGCAGCACAGGCCATGCTTTAACATTTGTTTTTTTCACATCACATAAAACATAATGTACAAAATGTAAAAAATTATTTTACGAATTATGTTTAAGAGAAACTTGTGTCCTCACAAAGTGATTTTTTTTTGTCTGGTCAATTCAAGTTAAGTTCTTTCTTCAGCTTGTTGCACTCATCAGTTTCAATTTTTGTCTTGCAGAACACAAGAGCTTCAATTCTGTAGTGGGTGCAGTCTCTGAAGCAATAAGTATGAAGACAATTAGGAATTTTCTTGCCAGACCACGAGAACAAGCAGTCCACACTCATAAATGGAACATGTTTGGAATGGGAACACTAACAAAAAAAGGGCATTTCAAAAACTACATCTGCCACAGCCACTGCCGCCACCACTGTGCTGCATAGCAAAATCTTGGCAATTCAGAATGGTTGGAACTTGGCCAATCACAGAATATCATGGATTAACCATTCAAAGCCTAACGAGCTGACATGACATGCATGTAATGGCTGTTGTGGTATGAAGAAGGTCAAGATTGTCGTGGTTTCCAAGAGATATTAGGCTTTGGCTGCAATGAGAGATGACAAATGATGTGATGATGCAAGAAAAATGCTGCGAGTAACCACAGTGAATATGACAAGACCAGACATAACACCAAGTAATACAAGTTACCATGACCATCTTTCAGCTAACTGACTAGACTTTTAGAAATGAACCTGACCAATTAGCATTGAATATATTCATACCTCACTAATTTTGCAGAAAATCATTTTGATTTTAATGATTCTAAGCAAAGGGTAATAATTTAAAAAAGTAATCAGCACTACTGCCATTTTTTGAACTGTCCCAAAAAATAAACTGGTAGGCCTATGTACATATTTAAACAAAATGGGAATGACAAGATTGCATTAACACAACTAACTTACTTAGGCTTACTTCAATACTGGCTATTATATCCGAAATACAAGAACCAATTAATTAAGTTTGCATAATAATTACAATGTAAAATACACTAGTTAACTGTAGCTTGAAATTACAACACGCTTAATGCCTACATGTGAAAATAAAACTGATAAAATCCTTGCTTGTAGCAGTTGCCATAAAATTTTCGCAGATGGTAACCTTGTGTCTGAATATCCCACTTTTCTTGGATTGGTAAAGTTTTGTGCAGTCGTTTTACAAAAGTACTGCCACCATTGCTACTACAATGCCATCTCCTCTCACTCAGTGTTGCAACACACACACCATAAATACTGTCTGCTGTTGTTCTGTCTGTTGTTACTGTGCATGGTGTACAAACCGTCACACCAAACTGGCAGTAACTTGACAGATGTGGGTTGGTAAGGAGGGGTGGCTGCAAGTGCGGTTATGTGTTGGCAGCATTGTCTGATGTTGGGTACACCACAGCTACAGGCAGACTTAACGGCTTCTACAGAGGGGGAAAACAGATGATTGACATCCTCTACTTATCCCTCTCTGCAATAAGTCTTCTAGTGTAGACTGACCACCTAAAAATTTATTTTTTACTAGCTACCTGTTGGGTTTCATGCACACATTTATAACTAAAAGCAGTGCAACAACCATTCATAATTTAAATTTGCATTTTTTTTTAATTACTTCAAAAATTATCCTAGATTATCCAACCAGAATTACCACTACACAAATCAATGAGCTTTAAATTTTTAAAATTTATTATTATACATTATTAATAGAGTAGCAACTTGTTTTACAGTGCTCCCCAAGCATTAGTTACGTATATACAGTATTAATTTCTAAGTGTGATCCCCCCCCNAGCAACTTGTTTTACAGTGCTCCCCAAGCATTAGTTACGTATATACAGTATTAATTTCTAAGTGTGATCCCCCCCCCTCCCCCAGAGATAACAAATTCAGTCCTCCAACATGGTAAAAATTAGGATAAACCGCAGTCCAAAGTGGNCCCCCCCCTCCCCCAGAGATAACAAATTCAGTCCTCCAACATGGTAAAAATTAGGATAAACCGCAGTCCAAAGTGGGAAATAAGTTCAGGAACCACACAACCAAATAAGCTGGAAAATTTCACTTTTGAAACAAGTACAATTAAATGTACATTCAGAGCGAGCCTAACGCAGGATATCAGACTTCTATGGAACTTATGATGACTGAAATCCAGACTAATGATATTGTAATGATGCAATATTCGTAATTTTTCGGGACTCGGGTGTAAAATTCTTTCGTGTGTATGAAGCTTTGGAAAGCGTCGTAATAATTTTATCGGGTTCAAGTTTAAAGCCGTGGTGGCTCGTTTCCCGTGTTTATCAGGCAGACGTGTGCGTTTGTAGGTTAATGGGCAGACGTCTGCTGTTTACGTTTTATCAGTAGTCCGGTTACAGTTTTAGTTTCGAACTTTGGTTTTTTGGGAAGCGTCAGCATTAATTAGATTAGTTCGTTTCTGTGGATCAGGCAACGTCGACAGGTTTTAGTTCCTTCGGCGCAGTTTAATGCGTCAACAAATGTTATACGAAACGAGAGGTTAGTTTATTGGGATGTTGAATGCGTCAACAGTTTTAGTTCCTCCAGCGCATTTTCAGGCAACGTCAACAAGTTTTTGTTGTACGAGAGGTTAGTTTCTGTTGACGGCGCAGGATTAGTTTGTGCAGTCAGTTACGATAATGTTGTGGAGAGCGTGCGTGGCCAGGCCGTTATCTCAGGAGAGGGGGATGATAGGCAGCACAAAAGGAGGCGTCTGTCTGTCGCCCTCAGAGCAGTCTTATTCAAGTCAGTCGTCAGGGAGAGTTACTTCACGACGCCCGTGAGGGCAGGTCAGCGCAGTCGAGAAGTATCATGCAATGCTAGCCTAGGCCGCGTTCGGGCAGGACTAGAATCCCCACATCTGCAACTAGACTTTGATATATCAATTCTCAGCCGGTGTGGGAGGTAGCAGCATTTTAAGTTTCTTCGGGTCAATTTTTTAAGAACATCATTAAGTAAACGACTGTGGCACGGTTTTCTGCAATAGTATATTTAATGGTAAAGGTTCGTACTCTGCATACTGAAACTCCGTCTGTGCGTCTGTGAACTGTGTTGCAGAATGTTAAATAAATATATATATATATATATATATATATATATATCAAACTAATCTGGAACTTCTTTCTTAAGTAACTGGTGTTCAATTAACTGAGTCTCGTGTTTCTACCTCTGAGCAAGCCGTGGCAACGTAAACATTCGGCAGTGTAACAAGTGCCGAACGTTAACAACATGGCGCCCACTTGTGAGGCTGTAATAATATTCTAAATATTAGCTTAACGAGAATACGGGCGGAACCTTACAATATGGCGCCCAACGGCGAGGCTGCATTATTTTAAATAACGTGTTAACGAACGCACTGCCCGGAAACTTTACAATATGATCCCAAGGCCTCAAGCACACAAACCTATGCACACTTGCAAGCGGATACTGAAAGAAGGCAGAAGCCTGCTGCTATCCAAATCAGAGGAATCACCCTTTCCTTTATAGACACTACAAAGGGTAAGGAAAGGGTAGAGTTCCAGATTGCAGGCTCTCGCTACTCTTTCACAAAACTCCTCAACAGGCTGCTGACATTCAGAGTATTATGCTTTGAGTGCTTGTTTAAAGCCATAGCAGCCATGTGATTAAGTCAATCACCACCAGGCAGGAACTCTCTTTCACAAACACCATATAGAGGAAAAGACTGAGTCATATTTGGCTCCAACTCTGAGCGGTGGTATGCTCTACGCTCAGCTCGGATCCCCTCCCTTTTCCTCCCCTGTTCACCATCCCTTGATTTCCCCTCTTCTCATGCATCATTTTTTTATCAGGCAAATTTATTTAGGTCGTTTCACTGCTCACGCTCGTCCTATTCTATGCCCTGTCGTCGCCTGAACGTGTTCCTGAAGATCTGCTACAAAGAATTGGATTGCCAATTTGTCGTCCGATGGACTTATTGCAGTGATGAGGCATTTTGTATTCTGTTTCATCGCCTGAACCGCTGAGCAAATGAACGGTGAGTTGTGGACCATGACTTTGTGTGTTAGCTGGCCTTTTTAAGTGTTTTAATGTCTTGTGTGGTGTAGATGTGTTGTCTTGGGTATGCAGTAGGGTTAGCGTATTTTCAAAATTGTAGTCTCGGTCGCCAGTCTAAATTTGGTTTTGGCTTTAACTAATATTTAGCGTTGCTGTGTTTATCCTGTTTGAATGTGTTGTGTTTAGTCTTGTTTGCTACACAAGAATAAATTCCGGTTTAAATGCTTCATGTCCACGACACTTGCGTTGGGTGTAGTAAATCTTTTTTTAATCATTCATTGATATTTTATTCGGTAGGAGCTATGATGGGTCATTTGACTGCCTCCTTCGAAACTTCAATTTTATATAGTATTTTTAAATGAATATTTTAATGTGTTGGTTTTTTGAAAAGGAGGCTTTACTGGGCTCATGAAGCTGCCCTCCTTTTTTTTAAATTGCTCTTATTTTCAGTCTAGTAATATATATTGCTTTAATTGTATTCTGCAAATAATAATTGTTTTAAAATAATCTTTAATCAACAGAGCAATTATTTATATTTATGTCACGTTTTAATCTTTGTGTGGATCTGTAAAGAAAGAGATTATCATTGGTAACACTACTTATCAATTGCCGAGCTGCTATGTTCTAAAATCAAGGGTGCTGCTTTGTTTTTCATGTATATTTTATTGGTAAAATATATGCATCACAACTGAATTTTGAATGCATATTATTTGTGTTTCGGCACACACCTTCCACCAGTTGGCCACAAGAGAGAGAACGTGAGGATACTGCACTGGTTGCTAGGAAACAGCTTCCTTCTCACCAGGCATGTAAGCAGAGGAAGCAAAATGTGATGAGGATGTGAGGATGCAGAGCTGGTTGACATGTAACAACTGCCCCCTTACAAGTCTCATTGTAAGCAATTGTGGCTATTCTAAATTTAAAAAAAAAACTATGGAATATTTAATGTAAATCTTTTTTCAGGACAAAAATTAAAGTTTATATTTTGCTGCCAGTTTACAAATTTTGTTATTGAAACACAATGTGGTCATTGGAAAGTGTCAATGTCAGCAAAATTCACTGTAAGAAGTATCTTCACTTACTCCCATAATAGTCCCATCATTAATTTTCTAAGAAATATTTTTGTAAAAAATTTGCTACAACTACCCCATAAAATACAGTACGTAATAATAAATATCAATTATAATAATTCAACGAAAATTACTTACTCATTGTATCCAAAGACCGGAACACTTTTTGGATTGACAGATTCTGCAATATTTGGAGTATTTTTCTTGAAGAAAAAAATGTTGTTAAAGGGATTTGCATAATGTTTACAGTCTTTGTCAAATTTTTTCATTTCTACTGCAAAGCTCTTCTTCTCTAAGACAGTCTCTAATTTTTTATAAAGTTCATCTTTTAGAGACTTTATTTTCTGAAACATAAGAAATATAAAAATGGAGCATTAAAAAGTAAAATACATATGCTGTCCCCATAAAGATACAATTAATGGAAAACANAGCATTAAAAAGTAAAATACATATGCTGTCCCCATAAAGATACAATTAATGGAAAACAAATTTCATATTAATAATCACACTTTTTCCCTTTCAAAGCCACTTTTGGATGAAAAATATAAAAATGATGATAAATTTAAATGTGTAAAATTTTAATTTAGTTACTCTGTGTGTTAGCCTTGAAGTCTGTTCCCAATTATAATGTTATAGAAAGGCAAAATGTTACAATATAGCAAGTACTGTCTCAGAAATTATTTTATCCCCATACTGGTTTGAATATAAGGCCATCTTCAAATTTAGAAAATCTCATCCTTTTCCAAAACTTTAGAAGTGAGCATGTGAAATCTGAAGCTGGGCATAAACAATTCCACAGATATTTTCACTTTTGGCCCATAGTGCCAAAGTCAACTTACACAGATGAGACAACAAGTTGTGAACAACCCGAACTAGGAACATTTTTCATATTTGTCAATGTTTGGACTCCTGTGTGCCAATGAACCATTTCCCAATGCCTTGCAGAGGTGAATCTGTGATCCCAGCATCCATTATGTGTGCTGCCATTAACTCTGCGAAAGTGGTGGCTTCGTTTGCATTTGAACATTGTATGCTATACATCAGGATGATAGTGTTACTTTCTGCATGCAAGGGCCACGGTGGTGTAGTGGTTAGACAACTCGCCTCCCACTGCATTTGATTCCCGGTGGGGTCGCCCCCGGATTTTCGCATGTGGAAATCATGCTGGACAATGTCACTGGTCTGCGGATTTTCTCAGGGATCTCCCATTCTTCCCCTCTCCCCCTGCATTCCAGCGCTACTCCATACTCACCTCGCTTCACCATCATTGGCTCTCAAGACCTTGATGTTAAGAGTCACCCAAATCTCTTCACTCACTTTTTGCATGCATATTTTATCTTCGTTTTGGTTTAGAAAATACAATTTATGAATACACATATATCGCAAGTACTACACGTAGACCTAGCTAGATACTTTGTACTAGTTTCCGAGCAATCTCTATATCACTGAAGGCAAAATAGTGGAAACAAAAAGTTACACTGAGTTGGATGTGATTTGAGCACTCCTATGACAGAGCGTGTATCCCTATGTTAGGCTTTATGGTGAGCAATGACGAAAATGAGCACACGGCATCTACAGAAATTACAAAAAAGCAGGTGGACAGTAAATTGCTGCTGTCTGCAAAATCACTGAGTGGTTAATATAACATGTGAAACTTTATAATCCCATGTTTAACGTGAACACAACACAGAGCATGCTACACGCTCATTAACTGTGTGGTAATACACCCAGTGGTTACCTACATCTTGAAGTATGATTAAAATATAAACTGGAAATTTACCACCACTAAATAGTTAGAATATTATTTTTACATTTGACTGTGATGCACAATTCACATTATAAGCCAGCAACATACTCCACAAACGTGGTGGAATGCTACACCATTATTACTGTATGATGTCTCACGTTAATTACAAGATAATTAAAGAAGTTCTTGCAGTTTTGGATTATCAGAAACAAAAATGTATACAGCAAATGTCGCATGACATTAGTCCTGAAACTAGTGTAGTACCCCATCGGTATGTAGCACCTTTGTCAACGCGCCTCCAGCTGTGCAATATCCTGGCAGTAAAATTCATGGGTCTTGGATGCAAATAAGTCTGCCTGCCACAAGTCTGCATCATTAGCAAATGATTTCCAAAGGCAGTGGTTGTCAAGGGAATGGAAGCAAGATCCAGGGAGTATGGTGGATGAGACAGTGTCTCCAAGTGAAGACGCTGTACTATACCCCTGGACGTCCACACCACATGCAACCTGGTATTGTCATGAAAGAGCAGTACAACACTGTAATCAATGTTGGTTCTTTTTGCTTCAGTGCCTGTTGCACATGTTCCAACTGCGAGTACAGGTCCGCAGTGGTTTTGCAGTGTGAGGCACACTTGGGAGTGTCATACAAGAAGCAGCCCACTGTAAAGTCATAACGCAGATAACCCCAAATGAGCTCCTTCTGCACCTCCCATTTCTCTTCGCCACTGCTCGAGTTACGACTGCTGTGAGTGCACAACACACCTGTATTGGTCAAGGTCAATGTCTCCACTTCCCACCGACCGCTTTCACAGCAAGTGACGCACATATTTCTGTATCAGTCGTCACTTCTTCTCATGCTATATCAATATAGCAGGAACTTTTTTGGTTATCCTAAGTTACTTGCCTGTCTTATGAGGCATGTATTACACTGTTAGTACTGCGCACTACTGAACAGATATGTGTTCTGTGACTTTTATCCGTGTGTTACAGACAACCTCTGTGGCTAAGGTCACGAAGCACTTATGTGCCACAAGGTTCACAATTCAAATTCCAGGAAAGCCTTGGAAGTACAAAATTTTAAGTCGTAAGGTAATGTACATTGTACCGAGTATATGCAGCACTTGAGGCACCAGGAATACAGTGCATATGTGCCAAGGAAGTGCAGTAACATGATGCATCATGTCAGCATTCTCGCAGTGCAGCGGTGGGCATGCCATGCCACCAGGCCCCTGTAAGCCATTAGCCAGTTGTTTGTTGGACAATCAAGTTAAGCACATTACAATAGTGCCCACCTGCTGGTGTGAGTTCAGGGGTTTGATGCCCAAATGCTGCACGGTGCCCAGTAACACATAGTTGCTCGTACATCGTGGGGAAAATAAAAGTTAAATGGTGTAATGCAAGATGTAACTGTACGGCTAGCTCATTTACTGAGTTCCTATGACCATTGGGACTGAGGTGATCACTAGATGGTAGCAACATGTTCCTCTGTGGATGCTGTAACAATCCTGAACAACTATATGAAAAACCCTTACAAGGTATACGCTTAAACTATAACAGTATGTAAGATGTCTCTTAATCGAGATCCCGGCATAAATGAGGAACTAAATAAAAGCAATACAATAATAAAAAAGCGATGAAATTAAGCAGACAATTTTGCTTATAAGCTGGCAAAAAAAGAAAGCACAAGAAGTCCTTCAAAATTTCTTGCTTAGTTTACCTCACCAACATTTTCGTTTGTTACGTCTTCATATCTTGAGCCAACTAATTTATACAAATTTCTGGTGAGAATTCTTTCTAAAATTTTTCGAGCTTCTGATAGATTCTTCTGATTACTGTACAGAATTTCATAAAATATGTGGTCTGTCAAGCAGCTGAATGCTTCCATGCTGTTGTGTGCTTCTGACAGTTTGTACCTGCACACACAAAAACAATTATTTCTCATTTCAGAAAATATATCGATTTAATAAGGGAAGTTTTAATAGAGAGGCCTAGCTAGCACCAACAACTAATACAATTACACATACTACCAATGACAAAAAAAAAAAAATATGCCAAACTTAAGAAATCTGTCTTTTATTGTAAAACTTCTTCAGGCTCCTGCTACGAATAGCATTCAAAAAGTTATGTTCACATAAGAAAATTCCAGTAGAACTAATTTTACGTACAGCATACTTTTATTCAGTGTAAACTTTATACATCAAACATGCATAAATTAAAATTCCCTAACCACCAAAAAATTTTCAGTGATCTCGCAAAAATTTCTATATAAATAATAGTAAAACCCCTGTTTTTTTTTTTTACATAATAAAGTATAATAACAAAAAAATGTACAATATCTTTAAATGTGAATAACAATAGCACTACATCTACTGTTTTGTGCACATGGCTAAAACTGTTAAAAAAAAAGAAAAAATTTAATGACAAATGGATAAACATAACATGCCATTCTAAACGAAACTGTACTCACCATGGCACACAAGGTCTGCATCTATTATGCGCACTTGCAAGTCAATACTAATGGATGATGGAAATTTAAAAAAAAAATGTTTAACACACACTCTCTCTCTCTCACACACACACTCTCTCTGTTTCTGCTGGTGTGTCACAGCACTACATTTAGGCCCATTTATGTTATTTACCACTTCCACTTAACTGTGCCACACAAAACAGACGTTTTATTATTATTAATATAGATGTTTTTGTTCCCATGTCGTCGTGAACTCGCATGACTTCATCATGAAAAATTATAAATCCTTACAACAGACATCTCAAAGTACACACAAAGTGTTTATTTGAATTCATAACAGTAAGCAAAATAATGCATGTCTGAAAAGTGGCAAATGAAATTGAAAACTAATTTATTAACAATTTGTAGTAGAAGTTCAGAGATGGAAAGCATTGTTTACATTGGCAGCCATGTTACCACCAGTCATTGAGCCACGAGAAACAGATGTGTCAAAATTTAAAGATATTGACTTTCCATGCCAAGTTCCTGCACTACTCGTGAACTCAAATATTATCTCATGAAAAATGTTAACAATATTTTTATTTATTTATTTTTGTTTTAGTTACATTTGGTGGTTTTTCAGGGTGGTTAACAGATTCCCTGATATTTCCAGGTATTCTGTTACTTTTTCCCAAATCAAAAACATAGCAAAAATTAAAATTACTTTTACGCTATTATCTTGAAAATTACCCTTTTTTGGAGGGGGGGGGGGTAGCACCAATACAGCCTTTTTTTATGGATGCTTCTCTGTGCAATATAAATATTTATAAAATATTATTTTAAAAAATTTACAAAAATGGCACATGAAAAAGGTGGAATACCAGCTATTTCAGGGCCAGAAACAAAGTCACAAATCAAAGATAATGCATTATACAATGTAGCAATTCACTGAGAACTACTAGAAGTGTTAAAATAATTATTTAAGCTAGTATTTTATTGGCAAAATCTTAAGCCGCCACCTAAAATCACATTCTCCACTATGTCAATGCTTGCTGTATCAGAAAGAAAAAAATTCAGTCAAGGAAATATGTATAAAGTAACAAATTAGCCACTAAGATTTAAAAATTTTCCTATATTTATGGACTAAACAAAATTATGCATAGTATAATTCATAAGCTGGCATGTAGTAGAAGTGTTAAAATCCTCAATTTTTTTATTCAATACATTTCTCATCACTTTATGTAAATTCCTAGATCATAAATTTCCCTAATATTTCCTTGACTTTTCCAACAGTGCAGAATTCTCTGACTTTTATAGATTCCGCCAGGCACTCCACATACCACTGGGTATATCAAACCCGTGGTTCCAACCCAGCAGAACCAGCAGCCCTCTGTGGGCTCCCACCAGCACCGCCAGCCGCAGCACCACCTCCACCCAAGGACTGGGCACGAGTTCCAGCCGGCACCAGCAGCAACTGCGGCCGGATCAGGAGCTACGCTCACTCCAGGTAAACCAGTGGCTGTGTGTAAACCAGTGTTGCGGAGGACAGTTCAGCCCATACCAGACTTTGTGCCGTGCCATCAAGCCATGCGCCCCAGCTTATATACTGGCCTGGGTCCGGTTAGCAGCCAATAAAGTCAGTCCAGTCATATTGCCTGTGTCTCTGACTGACATACTAAAACCTTGCCTGACTGCGACGTCATCAGTCACCAGACGTCACGAGTCAATTCTTAAAGCTCAAAAAGCGTGTGTTACAACATGCAGACATACAAATACATTTAGAAGAGTAGGAAATTGGTTTTTCATTTTGATTCTAGTTAAAGTTTTAACAATATTCACATTTACTACAAATGTGTGATGATTTTTAAAACTTACTCTTTATTGTTTATGTTAATCGTGAATCCAGCATTGTCAGCTTCAATAAGGGCATCTATCAGCCTGAAAAAAGTTCATTTGAGTCACACATTTAATTTCACTGTAACATCCATGTAACTTTAACAATATGAAAGCATAATAATTTTCTGTTATATCCCTTTTCTATATATTAAGATCTATTGTAATTTGCACACACTGAATTAGTTTTATACATACAGTTTATAAACTGTACAAAAGTTTTTATAACACTAAAAATTTGAATGAAAAATTATGACAACTGATTACAACGTTGTTATCTAAAACATAAGTTATGCTTCCCCATAAATTAAGCAGGTATAAGATGAACAAATGGGAAAGTGTGCAACATGCATTATAAAACGTGTGAAAAAAATAACAAAATCTTTTTTTAAAAAAGTTAAATTAATATATTATACCTGTTTGGTATATTTTTATGATCTAGGAGCAAAATATTTTCACCCTAAATAACAATTACTTCAGGCTATTCATGGTAAAGTGAGCACTTTTGAAAGCCCTCTCATTTGGAATAATAGTCAATACATATATTTTATTTTAGCCTTAGATGTTAACTTCAGAGTGCGGTGGAATATACACACAGTGTTTGTTACTTACATGGCAATATTTTTTGAAAAGGTGGTTAAAGGATAAAAAAATGGCTGAAAGGAAAAAGAAACTAGCATCTCAAAAGTGCTCACGGTAATTTTCTAGTTTAGGGGCTTTTCTGAAAATAAGAAAAAAAACTCCAGAAAGTGGTATATTTCGACTCTACTAATAACGTAGAACACGAATATACTAGGGGCATTAACGTACGACGAATTTCCTAACATGTACCCACCTAACCTAACAGAACCTAACTCCACGATGGGTGAATCACTATTTTACGTTTTTAAACTAACCTAGGATTGTACGGCTCTAAACTAACCTAGGATTGTAAGGTTGTACAGTAATATAAGATTATACAATATTAAAAAAATCTCCGATCAACACCCAACAATCACAGACTACATGGGAACCCTATAATCCTACGTTATTTTAAATAACTACAATCCTAGGTTAGTTAAAATCGCTACAATCCTAGGTTAGTTTAAAAATGTAAAATAGTGATTCACCCATCGTGGGGTTAGGTTCTGTTCGGTTAGGTGGGCACATATTATACAATTAGTCATACGTTAACGACGCTACTATAGTCGTGTTCTGCGTTACCTACGAATAATCCAAGGTTAGTATAGAAAGAATGTGAAATTGTGCTGTATAAACGTCCGGAAAAAGCCTTGTTTGACTTACGTAATATAACTACATTTGCACGTTAAGCTACCGGATAGGATTTGTGGGTTTCACACTAAACTACGAATTTAGGATTTTAGGGATTTAAAGGAACGTAAAACCCACACAAATAATATAAATGCACTCACCAATGTAGGCGGGTTGTACATACTCTTGTCAATGGCCCATTCAACGTCAGATCACTAGATGAAATCACAGTTTTCACGAAGCACCACATACGCGAATATAACGCACTGAAACACTCATTTACAGCCGAATATATATACAGAAGCACTCGTTAATAGGCTAATATAACGCAGAAACGTAGTCTTGCTTGCTTTTTTTCCGTCTTAAATCACGAACGAAGCACCATCGAACTGACCACGACCGCTGCCTGCATGCATACTAACGTATGACTCGTGATGTCTTATGCGCCCGGCAGATTGCGTGAATATGCTATGCGTAGCCATTATTAATGGCGGCAGACGTTAACAGGCGTAAACATCAACTTTCGCGATTTCTTTAAATATGTTCTACTTATTTTAACATTACGCCGTCTTGAATATCAACAAGGTAAGCTATGCTGAATTCATTTAAACAACTTTTGTTGGCATAAAACGTTTCGTTCAAAACGTAAACAAACTGTCAGAAACAGTCACCTCACAAACTTGTTCAATTTTTTAAAATATGTTGTACTTATTTTAAAGCCATGCCCCCAATATATTCGTGTTCTACGTTATTAGTAGAGTCGAAATATACCACTTTCTGGAGTTTTTTTTCTTATTTTCAGGAAAGCCCCTAATCTAGAAAATTACCGTGCTCACTTTACCGTGAACAGATTACAATAGAATACACATTTATTAAAACATTTTTGTAAAATACAAAAGAAGGTTTAAAATTTTCTTTCTCATGGTTATGCCTTTTTTTAATCAGTAATTTAAATTTATTACCTTTGTATTTAAAACCTTTAAAAATGAGACAGTACATAACAAGCAGTAATGAGGGAATTGCATATATAGACAAATTTGCTCATTCTGTCTTCATGTGTGGACTCCATGATTGCCCTACCCAGGACCTCCAACTCTCATCTTAGTTTTAAGGTAGGTTAGGAAAAAAAAACTCTAAATGCTAAAAGAGTTTACTTATCCAATTATAATTGTTGGGACGATCTACTGAAAAATGCTCAAAAATGTAAATAAAAATTATTGTCTTAATACAATTTTAAAAAATTACTCCTCTTTATAAACCTCTGTTGTGAAAGTAGTTGTCTCGCCTGATTAACAAGTTATGTATCTGGCCTCCTTCTTCTACCGTGAGTTTCCTCACTATTCATACCAGTAACAGTAGTGCACACTCCAGACCCTGTCCTCTTGATGGCCAGTCGCACTGTGCCTCATGCCCCCGGTACATCTAGCCATGTCCATTATGGAAGGCCTCTTTTCAACAGGGACTCTCCTAGACTGATTCCATAGTTGGAAGATACCAAAACAAGGTACAGGGCTAGCATGATTTGTGCAACAGGTTGGTGCTTATACCTTCAATTAGCTAATAGCAGGCCACTGTCTACCAAAGTCTGATTTCTTTTGTCGGTAGCCTGGCATCAAAGTGTGTCGTGGTTGATCATGGATCAGTGCTGTGTGCTGGTCGCCGCATTGGAAACCTCTCGAGAACCAGTTTCCACTATTACCAGTCCTCGCGTGGCATGCGTCTCGGAAACATACGTAGGTGTAGATACGCTGGCTTTCCGCACCAGTACGCATCAACTACGAAGGTCACTGCTGGCTAGCCAGTGTGCAGCCCTCCTCACCAACTAAGGACACAGCATAAGCTTAAAGAACATGGTAATAGGCCAATGTGTGAAAAGATACGACTGCCCAACTGACCCTCAGTTGGGGTAATTTCACTCCAGTGCCAGCCATGTTGACGCAGCCCATAACCCATGAAGATGTCCAGCACATTTAGGGTACCCTGTATCCCTCTACTCTCTTAACCCGTTCAGTCCCAAATTCATTTACGAACTCAAATGTTGCATTTTACTTGTGTTGAGCATGCTTCTTGCAATTGGTAAACAATGTATGTACTGTGAATTCGTTGATGTGAGCATTAACTATTCACATATGAGAGAAGCAGAAATTTCTACAAATATGATGCTCAAAAATCACCGTCCACTGATTCCTTGTGTACAGTGCTGACTATAAATTCTTCCTGTGCAACATGACCTTGATCATGGACACAAGGACTTAACGGGTTAAAACAACCTCTCCTCCCAATCCTGCATTTAGGAAATGTAACATTCTGACTGAGAACCATTTCACTGACACAATGTCAACAGTTCCTCAGTTGGGGACTGCATGAACCTATTTCCATGATGAATGAAAAATGCTCTCTTCAGGCTTGTTCACACTTAAGGCTAAGCATCATCGTATGGGATCCGTGTAAACCCATTATCCAAATGATGAACAATCCCTTGTTAGCAATTGTGCAGCCAGAGACTGTATGTACCTAGTTCTGTCTTCACAATCATCTAACATGTATTAGGGGCCATGGTGGTGTAGCAGTTAAGACTACCTGCCTCCATCAAGGTGAACTGGGTTCAGTTCCCGGCAAAGCCACCCCCTGATTTTTGAATGTGGAAATCATGCCGGATGATGCCACTGGTCAGCGAGTTTTCTTGGGGATCTGCAGTTTCCCCCATCCTTGCATTCCGGCGCTGCTACATACTCACTGCGCTTCACCCACATCGGCTATCAAGACCTCAATGTTAAAAGCAGCCCAAAATCTCTTCTCACTCATTCACCTCACTCCAACATGTATTAAGAGGCATTTGTCACAATTTATGAAACAGGTGAGTACCAAGGTAATACTCTGGGAGGCTGTCACCTTAGAGCACAAGGATGCGATTAATGTGTGTGCTGGTTGCGAACTGATTATGACACACGTACCGTCAGTTTCCCTTTAGTTCAGGATTTGGGAGCACACTACCTACTCTGTCTACAAGCATTCAACATACTGTATAGATTTATGACTGGAGCAGCCCCCTTAAATCAACCTACTTGAGGGATACAAACCCAACACAAATTTACCACCTTCACTTGGGGAGATGCCCCCCTCACCCATAGGCTACCAACCAATACAGTATACTCATATTTTGATTCTACAAGAAACAAAGGTCACAAACCAACTTGTGCAACACATTTTTAACTCTGGCAAGAGGGGTGAAAAATGATGGTGCGGAAGGGCAGACCAGCCACAGGGACAATCAATCAGCTTTCAGCTGCTGATTCTGGAGGGATTCTCCTGCAGAAAAACCTACATCACTCTTCTCCCAGGTGACGATCCTTTCACATGATCTCAGTGATACTGGAAGTGGCTGATTCTCTGCACAACCTGACACAACCAGCAATGTTTATGCACTGAATGGATGGATAGAGAAAGTTGTACTCGACCAATCTACTAAGATACAGCCCTAGTCAAAACCCTTGTAATTTTATATATAGACCTTGATATGTTCTTCCGCGAATCAGTGGTTAAGGTAGCTGTGAGATGGGCTTAGTTCAAAAGATGATTGTGTGCGTGAGCAACTTCCCCGCACCTAGCAGTGCTGCTATACCTGCTGGGTAAGCTTCACGGCATGTTCTTATCTCCTACTACTTAATGATGAGCAAGAAGAGAGAGACAGCATATTACCTGAAAGAAAAGAGCACAGTGGAATGTGACACACTGTTATTTGTTATTACATTCCCCCAGGTAGGAATACCTTGTATTCATAGGGTTATGGAGTAATCAGTTGCTGGGTGGGTGAATACGGCCTCCTGGAGAACAACAAAGACCAAGTTGCCAGAATGGTGTATTCTCACTTGCTAGTCAGTTCCACTTTTACTGTGTATGCCGCTTTAGGCCCATTCTGTTGTCATACATAATAAATCAAATTACTTGGGGCCAAGAGGTAACTGTGTAGTCAGTGGGCAGCATCGGTGGGTCACCTTACGTGATCTACTGCCAGGTCTCAAGCAGCCTACATTATATCTGTGGCACTAGATGGCTGGTACATGGAACTGCTGCCTGGGAAATTCATACTCAAACCACGAATGTCTACAAAACGTGGTGGCCCTAAATATTGATCTCCTAGGGTCAGCCAACTACTTTTGACTCTCTGAAGCCCCGTAAAGAACTCGGCCAGCAAAAATCCTATCCTGCAAAGATTAGGTAGTCGCAGGCAGCTTGCAACGTACACTGTGGCTCCCAAAGAAGGTTGAGAAGGTAGAACACGAAACTACCACCTGAGCAATCACTTTCATCCTTGCGGATTTACCCATTATGCAATCCCAACTGGAAACTGATCTATCTAGGTGTCCACAGACACATTTCACCATGTGATTAACTAAAGAAAAACCCTTTGCAGGGTTGGAGATAGGCAAACATACATGAGGAAACATGTTACTTAGATCAAACTGCTGAAAACTTATGATCTGCCTGATGATCTGAGACGTGTAGAATGTGGAATTGCCACCTAGGACACACCATACTAATCTCTTGGGGGGTCTACTGTATGTTGACCCCAAGCATTGGTCTCCTGGTTGTTTGCCAATGTGTCTCACTGCTTGGGGATCTCATAAAATGCTAGCTGTTGCCCAAACTATCCCACAAGGACTATGCTTAAGCACTGAAGCAAAAACAAGGGAACGTTGAGGACTAAATGTTCCTGTACCCACCACGTGAAGAGGTAAGAAAAGGGCCAGAAGATTAGCGTGTGGAATGCCAAAGAGCTGCAGAGGTGACCTACAAATGGTACTGCTGACCTGAGGTGTCAGGTTGGGGGAACCTTATTGTCTGGTAGACACTGCCTGGACCAAGCAAAGAGCTCGAAACTCCAACTCAACAACTTGCACATCCCACTAACCAAGCTAACAAATAATACAGTGGAGCAAAAATGATTTCTGTAAACTAAGGCACTGACAAACTGCCCTAAGGAAAGATAGAATGGTAGATCACATGCTGGAAGTATTGGTTTGAGGGTGTTTAACTGTTCTTTGAGCAAATGAAAATGCAGAGAACGTTCTGAAGGAAGGTGGTGAAATATTACCAAGAAGTAAATTTCTTAAATAGTTCTGCAGCAGTTTTTCACCTTGATTTTCTGTTCTAGAATCTGGTAACTGTTAAGCATGTAAGATTTAAGTTCAACTGGGGTGGTTTTCAGATTATCCACCCCAAGATGTACCTGCAGTCTTCAAACTCATGTCTAGCTAATAAGTCCACTGCTCATATCCTTTAATATTTTTATTTATTTTTTTGAATAAATAAATGATGCCGGTTTTTTCATTTCACATGTTAAGAGTGTAATTAAATTTTATACGGTATTCACCTGTGTATCTTATGCCCTCATGTATCTTATAAACTCTGTATTTCTACTTCTAATTTCAAGGAAAAAATATTTTGCTTCATATTTTACACATACCAAGTTTCAATAAGCAGCTGCTCTCTTCAGTAGACGCGGCAACATTTTTCCTTTTGTCCTCTCACTGGCTCAAAGAGACAACCCCACATACACGCACGCCTGCGCACATACCCACACCCACATGCGCATGCACCCACACACATGCATGCACACAAAGAGAGATAGCGAAAGAGAAAAAGGGAGGATGAGGAAAAAGTCTCACTTTCAAGCCGTATCACAACAGCAAAAGAAGCGGCACATTGGTAGGCAGTCCTTGTGTTGGAGCTGAGCAGGAATAGAGGAGATAACCATTAGGGCAGGGAAACTGTCGCTTGCTGCCACAGACATTTGATTAAAGGGGGAAGATCTAAAAATAAACAGCATGAGAAAGCTGCCTGGCTCTGTTGTCTCTATCTCCCTATTGCTAACTTTCACTCTTTTCTTTACTTTCCCCCTTCAGCCAGCAGCTTTACTTTATTACGAAACAACAATAATCTTGCTTCTTTTATCTTATCGCAGCTCACATGCCAACCTTCTTGTTGAAAATAGTAACTTTTAACATAGTTATAGATGTAAAATTTAGTTATGAATGTAATCAGTTCATAAAAATATACCAAAAAAGGTACCCCGCATACCTTGCACACCCCATCTTTTGAATCCAAAAAAATGGTAATTAAAAGTGTGCAAAATACACAGGAAAATGCGGTAATCCCAGAAAATCTGGAACATCCTTGACTTGTTGAGGGTTGATATTGGTGGAGACCATGCAGGGTGAGGCACCTAAGGCAGGCCACCTGAATAACACGGCCACTTTCAGTGGTAGAAGAAAATGTTTCAGGCAAAGGTTGCTTGGGTCCAAGGCACTAATAACTTGATAGTGATAATTTCCCCGTACATGGAAGGGTAAAGAAGATACAAAGGTCAATTTCGCTACTTTAAATGGAATGATTAGTTTTTATTAACACCCCTCGACAGTGCGTATGAAGATGTAATAAATACGATGACATTTGCCCCAATTATTGGAAGACATCTGACTGGACATAGGGCAATCCATGTGGTACCAACACGACGGATGTCCCGCTCATTCTGCATAGAGAATTACAATGGTTCGTAACATAACATTTGGTGGTCGTTGGATTGGTAGGTCTGGAAACACGAAATGGCCTGCACATTCCCCAGACTTAACGCCTATGGACTTTTATCTTTGGGGAAAATTAGAGCAACAGGTCTACAAAGACCCACTGTGACTTCCGAAGACATGAAAGGCTGTATAACACGAGCTTGTTCTGAAATAAGTTCATATGAAATTCAACGTGCAATATTGTCTGCNAAGACATGAAAGGCTGTATAACACGAGCTTGTTCTGAAATAAGTTCATATGAAATTCAACGTGCAATATTGTCTGCTCAGAATCGCTTTACAGTATGTATCAATGCACAAGGTCACCAGTTTGAACACCTGATATCATAATAAAATAACAAAGGAAGCGTAATCTGAGGCTGGCGTTTGTTTCAACAAATGCCAGCTACAGGATGGCTGCAGTCGCTCTAGGACGGTGCTATATCGGCCCATTGTTCCATGTGGCGGCGCAGTTTGCTTCGTCATATACCTTCAGTGATCTTGAATGACCGGCAAATGTCATCATATTTATTACATCTTCATATGCACTGTCAAGGGGTGTTAATAAAAATTATCATTCCATTTAAAGTAATGAAGTTGACCTTTGCATCTTCTTTACCCTTCCACATAAGGGGAAATTATCACTATCAAGTTATTAGCGTCTTGGAGCCAAGCAATTTTTGTCTGAAACATTTTCTTCTACCACTGAAAGTGGCAGCGTTATTCAGGTGGCCTGCCTTACGTGCCTCATCATGTACAAGTGCACGACTGATAATAGCTTTGTTGTACTTAACAATAAAAAGTTTACTGGAAATATTTATTTATTAGTATTGTTTCACAAGCAAACATACAACATTAAAGTTTATTATTCCTTTTTAGATATTTATAAAATGTCATTCTTTGATAGTGGTGTTAACAGAAATACACAACTAGGAACTTCAAAAGGATGAACAATTGCTATAACATGACAATATATTTGGATTCTTATATATGTGAAATGAATAGTTACGAGAAAAGCTTCTATAAAAAATAAATAAGCACAATAAAATCAATAATTTATATGTGATGCACGTTTATATCTCATTGTATTATATAAGTTAGCACTATATTGATGTGTACTATATGGTTAAATTAATGAAAACTCAATCTGCCAATACTAACAGAAAAAAAACAAATAATGTGTAATCCATATTAAACAGGCTATAAAACAGACTACACTCAGAATGAGGTTAAAGCATACTTACATCAGTTCAATATTCTTGGAAACATTATGTTGGTATGCAAGGTGGTGAAGAAGTGTTCGCATATGAAACATATTGTAAACATCTGTTTCAGTTTTCTTCTGAAAGCATATGTGATTCTTACCATTCACACAAATTATGCGACAAAACTGCAGCAGCCGTTTGTAATCAAAAGTTATTTTTAAGTTCAACTGCAGTCCGTCTCTGAGCAGATAATCCCACTTATCAACATCAATCCCATTTTCTTCGTTTGATATGATCTGGAAAATTATGAATTAAAAATAAATGCAAATAAATGTTATGTCTGTGTAATCTAAACAAATTTTCCTTCTCAGGAAAAAGACTATTTAAAATATATTTATGTTTTTATCAAAGTAACTTTTTGACTGCAACATTCAAATTATANTCTCAGGAAAAAGACTATTTAAAATATATTTATGTTTTTATCAAAGTAACTTTTTGACTGCAACATTCAAATTATCTTAAATGCTTCCCATCATCTGACTTAAACTAAATTTATTCCCAAACTGTAATTTGTGACGTTTACTGAATCCATTTTTCTTGTTAAACCTATTATATCTTCGATGTTGCTTGTTTTTATGGTTGCATGGATAATATTTGCACATTCCGTGCCAGTCATTTAAAGTAGGTTAAATTTTTTTTAACTNTTGTTTTTATGGTTGCATGGATAATATTTGCACATTCCGTGCCAGTCATTTAAAGTAGGTTAAATTTTTTTTAACTAGAAGTAAAAAAGTTGCATTTTTTTTTAAACAGAGTATGGGTAAACGTTTTTAATAATTTACACTGCAATAAAAGAGTTAAAGTGGTGTGACAAGTTTTTACCTTACAGAGAAAAACCAGATGGTGAACTAGTTTGACAACACNAATAAAAGAGTTAAAGTGGTGTGACAAGTTTTTACCTTACAGAGAAAAACCAGATGGTGAACTAGTTTGACAACACCCCACTGAGAGTATGCAAGAGCACATGATTTACTGTGGCATTAATGAATCTCAAAAAGATGGAAGGAATGGNAACACCCCACTGAGAGTATGCAAGAGCACATGATTTACTGTGGCATTAATGAATCTCAAAAAGATGGAAGGAATGGATGCACTTAAATTTAGCTGCTCCTGAATGGGTAACTGGAATTTTAAATGGTGGCCTTGGCATCCTTTGCTTTCAAGGAAGAAAGAAATTGTTTTCTTTGTTCTGGCTCGTTTACATCTGAAAATGTGGACTCAAATGCGAGAGGACAGAGATGAGATTGAGATAACAGTTTTATTATTGACGAAGTCGCCAGGGGTGCATCAATTGGGGAAGAGACATGTCGGGCTAAGGTTTACATAACTAAAATAATTCTCGTATAGATTTTTAAATTTCTATTTATAATATAAGTTTATATGGTGGTATGCACTACTTTAAAAATGTTTTCCATAAAAAAAAATATTTCTTCCACATCTTTTGAGTTAACACTGGTTAAGCATGAATGAATACCTATTCATCTGCAATAATCATTGGTAACACCAATAACAGTACAGAACAATACCGAACTCCTTTAGCACTGGAGTGTTTCGCAACAAGCTCACTAGAGCTGCCTAGCGGTTCAGTGTGCTAACACGTTGCATAATTCAAATAACTGTTTTAAATGGCTCCTTCACATTTGCATTATATAATTTGAAAGGAGAGTACCCTCGTCATAACTGTAAAAAACTACTAAAATGCTATTACAGTCTATAATATTTAAAATTATCAGCAACATCATGCATGGTAAATAAATACTTGATTTTTTAAATATAGGTAAATGTACCAAATAAATATTAAGTATTTTATTCACAAAAATTAGTTTCTTCATCAAAAATTACACACAAAATATAAAGTCTATTTCTTGCTTACTCCTGGATTTTTTTCGGTTTACGCATGATTAACTACTGAATTTTGGGCAGTGGGCACAAACAATTTTGCAAAAAAGTAAAAATAAAACAAAACAAGCATCATAGAAAAAAAAATTTGAGTGTACGTAGTTCTCATATAAGTAATAAATATAATTATTTCAAAGAAGGAGATAATTTAAACTGAAAAATATGTTTATTTTAAAAAATTAACTTTTGGAGTCTAGAAGCTAATAAGGGCTACAGTAGTTTGCAATTTTCTTTTGGGAGATGGTTTGCAAATGTTACAACAACTTCATAGATATTTTTTATTGAATTCTAAAGCACAACGGGCAGTATGATTATAAACACTACACAAACACTGATTCGACTGTACGTCACTAAAGCATTTTAACCTGAGCAAAAAAGCATTAAAAACATTAAAATCACTACATTATGTAGCCAAGCAATACTAAAAGCAAATACTGTTCTTGAACATTTATGTGGCATATCCGATCAATATGGTCTGTACATAAGCAATTTCTGTAGGTTCACTGGTTACGTTACATGTAAAATAATTAATCACCGAGGCTCTGACATCAAACGTATTGAATTTAACAACATTTTTATTTATCAAGGAACTTACCTACTTACATCAATAACAAATCACGAAACTGTCAGATTATCAAGTTATACCCACATGCCCTTGACTACAAGAAATTAATAAAAGCCAGGCATTGTTCTTTACGACTGTTGCCTAGTGAAGGGCATGCTTGTATGAGTGAGGGAAAAATTGATGATGCACTACGGGGCGACGCCAACCAGCATATGAAAAGAGGTATTGCCTCTACGTGCAAGGCACTGGCGTGCATNATGATGCACTACGGGGCGACGCCAACCAGCATATGAAAAGAGGTATTGCCTCTACGTGCAAGGCACTGGCGTGCACTGGCGTGCATTCTTTCCGTCTGCGACTAGCCTGGACCTGACTTTGAGAGAAGACCCCATAGTTTTATTGGGCNTGCATTCTTTCCGTCTGCGACTAGCCTGGACCTGACTTTGAGAGAAGACCCCATAGTTTTATTGGGCGCGACTCCGTAGCAAAGTCCAATGCATGCCTCTATTGTAGTTTCGCATGTACCTGGTTTGTATATTATGAGGTATAATAGCAGTCTCGGAAAGCAGTTTTCAACTATGTTTGACGGCATTAAAAAAATATTTCAAATGTCTTGAAAGTACCATTCTGTCGTCGTCTGGAATGTTCTTTCTTTTCGTAGGTAAACCTATTGGGGTTAGGTTTTAATAGTTTCATTTTAAAAAAATGCATTTTTCAAACACACCACAACTTGTTTCAAGCAGCAAGTATGTGACCGCACTGCACCGACACATGGAAAAAAATCTATCAGCCACACGTTAATTGTTAACTTGTACAGCTTAAAAAAAAATTAATTTCTCCCTCTTTTCAGCAAATGCTCCTTTAAAGGATGCACAAATCCAAATGTTAGCAAACTGTTCAGCACACTAGGCCATTAAGGAATAACATATATGTAGAGCCAAGATTATATGGTGAATAACAATAAAACCGAAATGCATGTTAATACACCGCCAAACTCCAAAATGCAAGTTAATACACCACCTAACACTGGGATATCAGTTAAATCACTAAATAAAATTAAAATTAGCCAAAATGTATTATTTTAAATGTGAAGCCATGATCAACAATATGTACCAAAACATGTAAAAAAGTTTTCCGACAATCGGAAGAAAAAAAAATTAATTTTAGGTGGTTGTCATTTTGGCTGAGTGAATAACAGCAGTAAATATCATATATACTATGTGGACAAAGATCAAAATGTTAATTTAATGAGAACAGCAAAATAGTAAAAGCAAATATAAAAATAGTACTTCAATGTCCAGGTTGAAGTGTTTTTTTTCTCTATAAAACCATATTGGAGACATTCTGCAAGATTGCAACAAAAAATCAACACTATCTAGGAACCTCAACATAAGTAGGAAAAAAGTTAAAACCCTAAAAAGAGATTTTTTCACCAATGGCAATGTCCAGCTTTATCTTAGTTAAAATACAATGCTTTCTATTGTTCATGCATTTGCATAAACATTATAAAATTTTAATGCAATTAGGCATGTAAGGATAAATGATTGTTAACTGATCATCAATTTTTAATAATAAAATCTGCATTTAAATAACAGTACAAATTTGGCTGTAATATTGCACAAATAAAATTTCAATTTATAAGTCTTTCATAATAAAACTGAAAACACAGAAACCTGGTATTTTTAGAAACGAAATTCCCCTTAAAATAACGCCACAAAATCTTGTCGCTACATATATGTTATCAGAGATCCCCTGAAAAAGGCCTCCATGTTTCGTACTATCCTCTAGTGTATTTATTTGGTAATAATGAAGCTACACCAAGATATCTAGCAATTACACTTCAAAAATTGCTGCACCTGTCACAAATAACTCGCATATAAAGGAATGCGCGGTTTGAGAAAGTCAACAATCACACAATTTTCAAAGAAATTTTACATATTAAATTGATGAATAATAAACACAATTATTTAAAATTACAAAGGCCTAATATAAATTTTTTTAACATTAGAAAAGTAAGACTTGGTTTCTGCCTTGACACCCCCTCGAAGATCAAGATAATGCTGAA
>NQII01009967.1:0-14854 GCA_002778355.1 Clitarchus hookeri
CTTTACAGCGCATTTATCACAACACTGATTCACGAATCGCCTACAGAAATGTCAAAAACACGTGTTCAGTGATATGAACTTTTTTTTTTATTAAGTTTAATTTTCCGTCACACTCGTGCTGTTATCGACAAAATGAAGATAATTTGCATATATCTCATTGACCCATTTGCGTTGAAACTTGGTCGGAAGACGTTTAGTAACGTTTCGAAACACATGTTAATGTAAAATGTTTTGCCGGTTGTAGTGGCAACCCTGCAATCTGATACTCGGAAGTTGTTTATACTGTTTAGCAGGCATGGCGCACTCTACCCCACATTAATACGGGCACGTTCGCAGCAATGCTTGCAGGGAAATGCGAAAAATAGCTCTAGGTCGGGTGATAAAATCTCAATAACGGAGCGTTTAAATGAATTCTTAAGTAAATGATGGACGCCAAATTTTTTTATTATTATCATTATTTTATTTATGCACGAAATACCGTCAGACTTGTAGATATTGCTTACAAACACTATTTCCTAGAATGAAAAAAAATTTTTGACAGCATAATTTTTGCTTAGTGGCATGACAAAATAACAATTTGCGTGTTTTGGGGATGTACAAATAATAAAAACTAACTCACTTGCCGAAATCAGATAACTAATTTTGAAATAAGATACCATCAGTTACTTAAAGAAATCTTTAAAAACAGACTACGAAATGTTTTCGCAAATTCTAAAAATTGCTTCAAATAAGACATTCGTTGCATATTTTTTATTTGTAGAAGTCTGCGATTTCTGTGAAATAAATTTGCTAAGCATACTTAAAAATGAATTAAAACATTACCTTTCAGTTACCAAGATTTCTGCAACTTTTTTTGTTGATTACACATGTACGATCAAAAAACACTAAAATTGTTGGTTTGATATGCTATGATGGAAACACTACTTGATCTAAAAAAAAATAGTAATGAGAGAAAATAGCAATCGTAACTTACGTCTATAAGTCGAAAAGTACATATTTCATACAAATATAAAATAATGACTTTTTGGTGACCAGCACCTTTGAATACATACAATGGTATGGGGAAGTTAATTTCCTTCCTAACCCTTTCAGACCTACTTCAATTTGCAGTTTCAAATACGAAATGTTTTGATGCTCATGTTCGGCTGTAGTAACGTGAACCAGTCATAGATTAAGAGATCGGTAGTTCGGTTGGCAACGGTTTACGAAACAAGTTACCCGCAGGGAAGATCGTTGGGCACTGAGTCTCGCAGAGTACAGTTCCGGCCAAATACAACCTTCCCGTGTGTTACGTACACAATTGTATACACTGGGCCTCAGTGGATTAAGAGACCAACGCAAAAATACACAAAAGAATAATAAAGGCTGTTCACGATAAAGTGAGCACTTTTGAAATCAACATTTGAAAAATGTCATTGCCAATATCTGTGTATATTTTAACAGGCACACAGATTGGCATGCGCCCAGTAATGTTGGTTACGTCGGAGGGAAAGTAGTTCCATGTCTTAGCGTTGAATTAAATGCTTTAGGTAAAAATTTGTGAACGTAAGAATTATTATTTTTTTACTTTATGTTTTTTTTAATGCATATAAGAGTAAGCATGAGCGACTTTGTAAAATATTTAATTCTATAATAGTACCATAGTTTCACTTGACCGGCGCATGAATAAAGTGATGAGGCCCATGGCAATGTTAATTGTACATGCAGTGGAAGAATACATAAGATGCATACAAATAGATCTTAAGCAGGGCTTTCGAAAGAGCTTATTTTACCGTGAACAGCCTACAGCGCAGAGTACTTAAGAACACAGAGGTTAAACTGCCTCTTATGCGGCGGAATCCAGCCACGCATGCTAGCAAGAACGGCTTCACTGGCGGGTAACATGCCCGAACGCCGTACACCAATCAGCGCCTGGTAACTTGCTCGCCAGCTGGCAGCCCAGCCAATAGGAGGTTCTTTCACAGCATGCAGTAGCCAAATCAGCCCCAAAGCACGTTCAAGAACCTCGCGCAGTGAATAACCAGACGGGTACGCCCACATCACAGGAACCGCCTTGATATTGCGTACTAATCTGCCGTCTGATTTCAACCAATCGACTCTGTGATAAAAAAAAAATGATAGAAGCAGCAAAGAGACGAGAAATCAAGGGGAAGCATTGCCTCTATGAGGGAAGACAAAGCTTGGGTGAGCCCAAGGAAAAAATGGCAAAACTTATAAAATAAGTTGTATGTATAATGATGACTGATATTGGTTCTTTTATACTTCATACATATTAGAGCAACAAATGGCGCGTTCTTAATAGCATGTTCATATTTCCAAACATTTCAAGGTGTTATCTGATGTAAACCTAGATCCCTACTAGAATTAGGTTAACGGCAATGTTATCTTTCACACATAGAGGAAGAACTTGTTCTAATTATTTATTTAATAACGGTTTGAGGACGTGGCGTCTGCAGTAAAAACAGCAAGTGGCTCATCATTATAGATCAGTTATCACACTGCTGTGACAACAGGTATGTGGAACTTATGTAACGCCAATATCTGGCGAACATTTATTAAATTATGGCTAATTCTCACCCCTCTCCACCGCTAGCAATATGCTATTATAGCTGTTTGAGGTGTTGGAGGGAGGTAGTCAGAAACTAAATCACAAATGAAAAAATTCTCATTGTAAACTAATGCCGTGGGCTACTGCTTGATATATATGTAATCCCAAAATAATAGTTCATACATTTAAAAATGTTTAAAAGATGCAAAAATTTCTTTAAATTAGTTGCTTTCCCATATATATGAAGGCTTGTTATTTGGTAATAACAAATGTGTCACGCTGTAGCCCAAGGAATTAGTTTACTTTGTAAATTTTTCTACTGTATAACTTAGTTAGGCTAGTATTTGTTATTACGGTTGCAAAAAAAAACATATGAATTTTGTATTTGACATCAAATGATTCCAAAAATATAAAGTGTAATTTTTTTTTTGTTTGAGAAAAATGTTATTACATACAATGCGTACGAGTTGAAAAAATGTTTGGTACAAATATAAAATTAATGATTTTATTGGGGGTTCCGAAATCTTTAAGCCCCGTTAACAATCGACTTGGCTTAAATAACATTAATTACAAAGCATAACGAGCGAAACCACCCGTCTACAATCGGCGTTAACTTAAAAGAAAAAAACTTTGTCCGACCAATCTGGCGAAAAGCAAACGAATGGGAAACAATTTTTTCTAGCAAAAGAGTTTTTATACGCATAAGTTGGCTATCTTGATTACAGCACTTTTTATGAAGTTTCACATTCTCATTGGCCTGCGTTAAAAGCTTGACGTAAGATACTCAGATATTACAGTCTTAACGCCAAGCCACGCAAATAACGCCAAGTCAAGTCACGCCAAATACTAGTTATAGACGTAGCAACCTCAAAAACTGGTTTTTACATCTTTATGCTACGCATGTTATGTTGTGCTATATCGATTGTGGACCGGTCATAATGCCAGTATTTCGATTTCTTACGTTACATGTAACACGCATCACGCTATACTTTTACGTGTACGTTAACGCGAACTTTTAAAACAACGAGACGGCTATAACCTCCAGAAATGTCTCTTAGGAAAGTAGACATGTTTTTCGTACACACGGGAAAAAATCCTATGTAACAAACTTTAATCGGCTGAGAAAATTAAATTGTTTCTCTTGAAGTAGGCCTTTTAAAATTTTCATACTTAATGGTAAACATTCTGTCTTTCATGCAAGCATGTTTACACACATGAGGAACATAATTAACACGTTGAGGTCTACACACATTTACTGGCACTTAAGACAAATTGGAAGTGAGTCACCTATATCCACTACTGCAAGAACACCGGTTCTGTTGGTGTCTGTGTTAGAACTCACCATCGTTCTATTGGTCCATACCACACCGGACACTAACTACCCTGTACGTTACAGCGTTCATTATTGGCTGGTCGTCAACCAATGGAGAGCCGAGCTGATATTGACCCAATAAAACGTATAAAAGTGTTTACAATCAATCATGTCCCTTTGAGTGGCTATATAAAAAAAAGAAATTATACCGTTAGCAATATCATTGTTACTGCGCTGTCGTGTTCTTGTGAGGTCGTGTTAAACATTAGCCGAACAAAGATTGTCCATCCATGCGAGTTTTGTTCCGAACAATGAAGACATTTTCAAATTAGCTTTGCTCGAGCTACACTCGAGCTTAGTCGACAAAGTGCTAATAAACTGCGGCAATGTAAATCTCCCTAAATATTTACGAATAAAAAAATAATCCTAGTCTAACTTATATTACTTTTTAACTTTCGTCCTCATTTCGGGGAGAAAATTATGTATGATGTACATAAATTGAAAGCGCGAGCAGACGAAATCGTAAAAATGAAAACCAAAGATAACATAACATCGTCCCTATCGTGATTGGCCAGCGAGATCACGTGATGCAGGGTCACGTATCGCGCATCAAGAAAAGGCTGGACATAGCCAGGCTTTTCCATCACGTGAACATTACGAGAAATGATCGTGATAGGTCTCATTGAAACACATTAGACAAGGTGTAGCCGGCTTTGCGCATCGCGTAAATGTACAGTAATCGATAATGTAGTTTTTCTCTTCAGCTACTTTAGAAACACGAGTTCGATTTCATATTTTCATTTTGATGGTGGTATTCTTGATCTATGTGGCTTTCACGTGAGTTATTTCATACCAAGTTTATTTTCATGAGTAACCGCATGAAATTCAACAAAATAGTGTTTCGTCTCCATGATTATGATTCTTATTCTCTCGAATTATTTTGTGGTATTAAAATAACTGCAGATATCGACGCAATCACTCGCATTGCCCAGAAAACGCGGGCTAGTCGTAAAAGCAAAATAAAATACAGACTGGCGACGTTATGCGCATTGTTTGCAAACATTAAAAATTGAACTTTTTTTTATTTTACTCTTTGTTGTTATGTTGGCAGTACAGCATAAACAACTTCGGCAAACCAATTAATAATATAAGGTGCTCTGGTTACACTGCTCAGTTGCAACCACATACTACTTGAGAATAGTGAGGCAAAAACAGTTACGCATAACGCGAACTCTAGCCGCACACGCCAACAAAATGGCGGCACTAGCAAGCAAGATGTTGGAATCATAGAATAAAGATGAGGTAGTCCGCTTATTCGTTTTCTGCGCATGTAACCAACACTGACCTACCCTGAAAAAACACAACTGCCAAAGTTACATGGTCAACAGTGATAAAAGTGTTTGTTTATATCTTAATTTTTAAATGACAAACACTATTATATTAATAAAACAATTGTACTAATTTGAATTTAATCGAAATGNTTTTAAATGACAAACACTATTATATTAATAAAACAATTGTACTAATTTGAATTTAATCGAAATGAATTACAAATTAGTTAGATTAATAATAAAAACATCTCAGAACATTTGTTTACAAATCAGTTTTTTAATCTAACATCCAAACCATGCCGTTTTCGCAAAACGTGTTGGTAGAAAAGCAGTTTAGTTTTGGGACACGGAGATTGGTTGTGCGCAGCCAGCGTGGTCGGTCCACCTGGTCTTTAGTCTATGGTCGGAACGGCATCCGCCAATCAGCGGTTGGTAACCTACTCGCCAGCCGGCAGCCCAGCCGTTAGGGAACACACCAGCATGCAGTATCTTGTTACGCGCAAGGCCCGTCCACAGAGCCAATCAGATAATCAGGAAACGTCAAGCTACATTTAGTCTCTGTATTCTTATATTCTCTGCCCTGCAACTCTTCCGTTGTGTGCTCCTTGCGGCGGACGAATACATCCCGCACCAATAAACTTCCAGTATTTAGGTGAGGAAGGGGAAGGGCGGAGGCGACCGCGGTTCCCAGAAGAAAATGTCCTGGTAAGCGGCCTCGTTGAATAATGCACAACGGGGTAGTCCGTGACTACCGGCCGAATAGGGTTGATTTCCCCACTCCCACCTCCCGTTGGTCCAACCTCTTCTTGTCTTCCCGGCGGCCGAGGGAGTAACGCGCATTTCGGCGATGCAGCGCGCGTACCTGACGGCGCGAATACAATGCACCGCGACTCGGGGAGACGGGCTCGGGCGAGATCCTGGAAGGACCGTTCCTTCTGCTGCTCGGCTGGCCCTCGAGGTCGCCGGAATAACTCAAGGTCCCATTCCTCAACGTCAGCAGTAGTAGGAAAATTTGTGTTGTGGGAGAGGGGCTGGGAGCTGGGGACAAGGGGACAAGCCGACCGCCATCTTGGATGACATCACACGGAAACCTCCTGCTCTGTTATTCCTTGCAATCAGCGGCCATCTTGGATTTCCCTTTTTTCCCTCCTGCTCCATCATTCCAACCTCAACACATCATGCTCTAGCATTCTGTTTGGGATTTTTTCTCATATTCCTGCCAGTCTCTCTCATCTCCCATGTTCTATGACTTGTTTTTTTGCGCATATGCTTCCTGTTCTCCCTCTCGCCTCCCATCCTCCATGATTTTCTCATAGTTCAACCAATCTCTCGCTATCTCAGGTCTCCACATTCTCCCGGTCTCCTTCCAACCTCTCTCGTCCATCCTANATAGTTCAACCAATCTCTCGCTATCTCAGGTCTCCACATTCTCCCGGTCTCCTTCCAACCTCTCTCGTCCATCCTATCTCTCGTCGTCACCCATGTCCTATCCCCCTCTCCTGTCCCCCACCCCTGGCGTTTTCTCACATGCCTCTCTCTCTCTCGCCCACCCCTCACTCGCCACATTAAAATGATCCTTCAATGTAGCTGACAGGGCAGTAAGAACCCTGTTGTCATCTCGCTTGTCTAAGTCATCGNCACATTAAAATGATCCTTCAATGTAGCTGACAGGGCAGTAAGAACCCTGTTGTCATCTCGCTTGTCTAAGTCATCGAGCTTCGTCTCCACAGCCGAGAGCTTGCTTCCTAAAGCACTCAATTTGTGAACATCACCAGTCAATGTAGGAATTTGAGCACCCATCTCAGCAGACACCATACTGACAGCAGCGAGGCTCGATTCCATGTTGACCACAACCTCTAGAATCTTATTTAAAGCAGTCAGTCTGCCTGCGCCCTCAGTCTTGATATCTAGTTGCTCATCTAGTTTTGACGCCAGACCAGTAATAACTCTGTTGGCAACTCGCTCACCTACATCATCAAGCNCTAGTTGCTCATCTAGTTTTGACGCCAGACCAGTAATAACTCTGTTGGCAACTCGCTCACCTACATCATCAAGCTGCTTCTTCTTCATGTCCGCGAGCTTGCCTACTAAAGCAGATAGTTTGAGCACATCTTCAGCTGATTTGTGAATCTGAGCTTCCATCTTAGCATACATTGCATTCGTGTCGACGAATAGCTGTCCTACTACGGCCTCGAGCATGTCGCCATAAACAAAATCAGTTGGTTGGGACACAAGCCGATAATCCATGTTAGTAGTCAGTATATTCGTATCGAAGAGACAACCTTCCATGGTGGCGAGCTTCTCACATAAAGCAGACATTTTGTACACATCTTCAGTCAATGCATGTAATTCAGAAATTACAGCTGCATGATCCCTGCTGGCTATTCGCTCGCCAACACTATTGAGTTTAGTCTCTAAAGCAGCAAGCTGAGTCATACGNTCGCCAACACTATTGAGTTTAGTCTCTAAAGCAGCAAGCTGAGTCATAAGGTTTGATTTCATTGGCTACTGGCTACCATACTGGAGCTAAAGACGTCTCGTAGAGGCTGAATGGTTGCGCAAGATGCCGCCAAGCGACGAACGGAAACGAGTGCCGGCGTTCATCAGTGCCGGTCAGGAGAATCGTAACAGTAGCTGGTATTGCTGGGATAATTGTGCAGTCCGCGAGTGTCTACTGCTTGTAGTATTTGCGCTAAGCGTAGGTACTTTGGCCATTGTAGAGATTTCGAGTATAGGTAAATGTTTGCGAACCGAAGACTGCTGGGTTCCTACAAAAGGCGTATTGCGCTAACTTTTTTTTTAACTTCTTGAACTTTACTTAGCATGGAATAAGGGGCAGGTAGGGAAAGGAACACGACATTGCCGATGCGTCGAGTAGCAAGTTGGAAGATAGGCACTGAAGATGGAGCTGGCAAAATTAGCTTCCAATAGGGGGATGCATTAATTCAATATCATAGAAGTAAAATACATTTCAAGAAATAATTGCTGCCTAAAGTTCAATCGGCTCCACACTTTTCAACCACCCCGAAAATCCTAAAATAACCAGCCATGTTATATTATTATATAATGCACATTTTACGTGAAATTATATATTTTATGGTATTTGTAATGTATTAACCTGCAAACCTTACTTTCCGCAGTAATAACATAATTTGTTTTTTAATGTGAACAGAACATTGGCATTGGCAAATATTATACTTACAGACGAACACTGACAACCATTAAATATATCAATGTTCGTCAGGAGTAACGAATTGCGGCCTATGACATTATGACTTCCGTGGTCGACCAACAGATCCCCGCTGAAAACTTTTGTTTTCGTGGCTTCTAATATTCAACACTACTCTTCCTCAACGTCAGGCAGAAGAGTAATAACGTACTGTTAATCATAGCGTGTTCAACGTCCAACCAGCAGTAAGCGCTGTCATGATGAGGCTTTTATGTGCCGTTAGCAGAGCAGGCCATCTCTTAACACACGAAAGTTCGTGAAATTTAAAGTTAGCGCAACAAGAATCAGTTAAAGATAATTTTTTAAAACTAGGTTACGGCATATTTGATTTGTATACATAGTACGGTCACTATGTATACAATCTACACTGCCACATTATCTTGGATTCAGGTATAGACGTGTTTCCTGTAAAATGCGNTACGGTCACTATGTATACAATCTACACTGCCACATTATCTTGGATTCAGGTATAGACGTGTTTCCTGTAAAATGCGTATAGTACAAAAGGGAACGTGTTTCCTGTAATTATTTTATGCATTTATACACAAGGAAACAAATAAATGTTCAGAAAGGTTTACTTTAATTTAGTGAGCGATGAGTGTCCACGATGCCTATGGATAGGGCCAGTGAATTTTCGCATACAAATCGGAGCACACAGTAGACTTCAATACTGTATACACACCTCAGTTGTTGTTGTACGTCCATTGGCTGCTGGTGCCGTGTCCGTCTTTGACCAAGCCACTCAGGACTAAGTGACTCCGACACTGAACCTTTGTCATTCGTGCGCAAACGGTTAACACGGACCAGAACATTTTTTAGCCAATCAAAGAAGCTGGACGACCCTACAGTGTTTTGGACTGTATCTTGTCTCGAAATCTTTTTGCAAAAAATCACTGCCCCTACCTATGGGGTATGGAATTCATATGGACCTCGGGGCTGCGAAACAGAAGAAATGAAACTGATTTCTGTTGCACCAATAACTTTGACTGCGTGTAAAAACCTAACGAAAATCCTAAAATTGTTTATTATATATCGTTGTTGACGCAGTTAAAAAAAAAATATTTTAGATTATATATTTAAAAAAAAAACGAACAACTTTTAAGTTTTCAATGGGAAGTACGGCAAAAGACCCCAAACCACAATCACAGTTATATTGCTAAAATATTTTGTAAAGAAGATGCACGTGGCTTAGAAACAGTGAAACATATTCATACAAGAGTTAGAATAGAATGATGAATAGTTCCTTCTGGCGTAACTGGGTGCAATTATCACTTTGACTAAAAAAGTCTGGAATTCAAGATAGCATACTGAGTGACTGGCTCGCGTGACGTTGGGTAACCAATAACGAGCAGACGAGCTTACTTAAAAAAAAAAAAAGTAGTGGAGCCACAGGAATGCCGCAGTGCATTAACAATAGTCTGTCCCAATGTGAGAGAATGGGGAAACTGATGATAATGCGTCATACTATTCCAGGAATCACTGAGCTCTAAGTGACTTCACTGGTAAATTTCCGTTGGTTAAGGTTTTGCTTGCCTGGTGCTTGAACTGCGTTGCAGAGTGTTTGAAATCCTGGTTGTTCTTTGCGAAACTATTCAACGTACCCCCAGTATGATTACCTACGAAAATACATCAAACCCCACACAACGAAGGAATGGATCTTTAAGTTACCACGCATGCTGGAAATATTATTTTGTAGCCCTCCAATCTAGTTAAAGAGGGCTTTTTAAGACTGCCGTATCTTATAACCACAGACCAGAAAAATTCGCGAGTTCAGTGACCTGCAGGCTAGACTCTCCAGTCTTATGTACAAATATGCCGATAGCAACTGCACATTGGTTGTCTGCTGTGACAGTAGAAGGTGACGATTGGGCTAGCCTTCTCCAGGAGGTGTTANCTGCAGGCTAGACTCTCCAGTCTTATGTACAAATATGCCGATATCAACTGCACATTGGTTGTCTGCTGTCACAGTAAAAGGTGACGATTGGGCCAGCCTTCTCCAGGATGTGTTAAACACCTTGCGGACCAATGGCTGAAGTTTTATTAACACACGTGTTTCAAATTCCAGCTTGTCCCGAAATGAATCTGCGAATTTTTCAGGTCTCTACTTATAACATACTAGCCGGACACAAACTTAACTACTATAAAAGACTGTATTGAACTCTGCTACAGATTTTTCATCAATAAAATGATAAGGCTACAGATGAAAGTCCCATAGGTACACGCAGCACTACGAGAACACTGCACGCCAGTTCAGAAGCCTGTGCGTAGCGGTGATGGGCGCTCTTGTACCGCGTACCAGTGTAACCCTTATAGCTCCCGCGCTTTTAGGCAAAAAAAAAAAAAAGGAGAAAAACCGTCCAGACAGGCGAGCCCCTTAAGCTGGGTTTACAACTGAAAAACTACGATTTAAGATTAATGCAGTTCTCGCACACGGAGCCAAGTCCTCTGGATTTTCGATTCACAATTCACATTGTAATTCTAAATTCCAACCAATGGAAACTCGCAACAAGCCTGTCCTATTCACTTTCGGTTGATAACTATTCAAAACCTAACCGAGTGTACAAACGACCTTATACTATAAGGAGATCATTCTTCGAAGCAGACGTTTTCTAGCAGAGAAGCTTATTGTTGTGAACTTAGTTCATAAATATCATCATAAATATACGCACAGACTACATGCGTTTTTAATATATTTGATGACCATATTGTCGTAAATAGCAATTTCTCGCCAACAACACGACTACTCTGCTCTAATTGGCCAGTGCTACAGAACTTATATATAGGGCCAGTGACTTTTCGCGTAAAAATCGGAGCACACAGTAGACTTCAATACTGTATACACATCTCAGCTGTTGTTATACCTCCATTGGCTGCTGGTGCCATGTCCGTCTTTGACCAAGCCACTCAGGACTAAGTAACTCCGACACTAAACCTTCGTGATTCGTGCGCAAACGATTAACACAGGCCAGAACATTTTTTAGCCAATCTAAGAAGCTGGACGACCCTACAGTGCTTTGGACTGTATCTTGTCTCAAAATCTTTTCGCGAAATATCACTGCCCCTACTTATATATTTAAAATATAAAACATAACTATTTCTTTTAACGCTTAAGGAAATCCCAACACCGCATATGACTTGCTAATTTGGAATGGAAACCGACACATAAGTTAACACGTTTTTAGTTCTTCTGTACACGTCATAATTAGAGACCCGGAAATTTCACGAATTAATTTGAGGACAAGTTAAACTTCAACGAACATGTACATTTGAGTTCTTACCTCTATTGGCCCACGGTTAGTTAGGCACCCTGCGGACCGCAATCCACCAATAACGAACTTGCAAGGGAAACAAGAACAGAATACCGAAATATCTGCCCTCAAGTTAATTGAACCAACAGCCAATGAAAAACTAACTGAGGTTCGAGTACACAAAATATTGTGGAGTCTAGCTTGCTGTCGGATGAATCGAACCCGCGAAATTTCCGGTTCTCTAGTCATAACTAGGGCCAGTGACTTTTCGCGTAAAAATCGGAGCACACAGTAGACTTCAATACTATATACACACCTCAGCTGTTGTTATACCTCCATTGGCTGCTGGTGCCGTGTCCGTCTTTGACCAAGCCACTCAGGACTAAGTAACTCCGACACTAAACCTTCGTGATTCGTGCGCAAACGATTAACACAGGCCAGAACATTTTTTAGCCAATCTAAGAAGCTGGACGACCCTACAGTGCTTTGGACTGTATCTTGTCTCAAAATCTTTTCGCGAAATATCACTGCCCCTACTTATATATTTAAAATATAAAACATAACTATTTCTTTTAACGCTTAAGGAAATCCCAACACCGCATATGACTTGCTAATTTGGAATGGAAACCGACACATAAGTTAACACGTTTTTAGTTCTTCTGTACACGTCATAATTAGAGACCCGGAAATTTCACGAATTAATTTGAGGACAAGTTAAACTTCAACGAACATGTACATTTGAGTTCTTACCTCTATTGGCCCACGGTTAGTTAGGCACCCTGCGGACCGCAATCCACCAATAACGAACTTGCAAGGGAAACAAGAACAGAATACCGAAATATCTGCCCTCAAGTTAATTGAACCAACAGCCAATGAAAAACTAACTGAGGTTCGAGTACACAAAATATTGTGGAGTCTAGCTTGCTGTCGGATGAATCGAACCCGCGAAATTTCCGGTTCTCTAGTCATAACTAGGGCCAGTGACTTTTCGCGTAAAAATCGGAGCACACAGTAGACTTCAATGCTATATACACACCTCAGCTGTTGTTATACCTCCATTGGCTGCTGGTGCCGTGTCCGTCTTTGACCAAGCCACTCACGACTAAGTAACTCCTACACTGAACCTTCGTGATTCGGGCGCAAACGGTTAACATGGTCAGAACATTTTTTAGCCAATCGAAGAAGCTGGACGACCCTACAGTGCTTTGGACTGTAGCTTGTCTCGAAATCTTTTCGCGAAATATCACTGCCCCTAGTCATAACGCTAAAGTTAACGCTTAATTTTTCTACTGTAATCCCAGTTCTACTCACGTAGTTTGTCCTGAACAGTAAGGGACACCTTCGCTTTAACGATTTCAGGACAAACATTTAATGCAGGTTTGAACTACTTTAGAACTAACAATTTCAGGCCAATAAACTATTATATCAAACCACCTTACAAGAAGCAATTTGAGAAAAAAAAAACTTTATGAGAAACCGTTTACGAAAAGCGACTGTAAGGAAAGCTATTTTTTAAGAAAAAATAGTTGAAGTTAAACTAGCGCAAACTACTTTTGTAAGATCGATTTTAGTTCAGACAGTTTTGGTAAAATCAAATTTAAGAAAACGATAGTATCTAAATACCAGATGTACCTTTGAAACGCGCGTTATTCTTTGAAGACAGTCTTGCCAACCGGTAACAACTGACCATAGGATGGACCAATCACGTCAAACTAAGCCGAAAAGGAAAAAGGGGTCCTCACTTTTGCAGACGACAGGAAATGAATGACACCGATTCGAATATATAAGAACAACGATTTCTGGCGAATTTCGCAGGCCCTTAGTAATTAGATATACTGCAGGAAAAATACCTAAAAAAAATTTTTTTTTTTTTATTTTTTTTTTTTACAAAAGCTGCATCCCCATTCCACTCTCTTTGCTTACGCACATATCAACGTTTGAGCTATCCCTGCAGAAACGAGTAACAACGTTTAAAAAAAAAAGAAACTTTTTGTCACTTGATAGACTGCCAAAACGATCAATAACTAGAGACCAGAAAAATTCGCGAGTTCAATGACCTGCAGACTAGACTCTCCAGTCTTATGTACAAATATGCCGATAGCAACTGCACATTGGTTGTCTGCTGTCACAGTAGAAGGTGACGATTGGGCCAGTCTTCTCCAGGAGGTGTCAAACACCGTGCGGACCAATGGCTGAAGTTTTATTAACACACGTGTTTCAAATTCTAGCTNTAGAGACCAGAAAAATTCGCGAGTTCAATGACCTGCAGACTAGACTCTCCAGTCTTATGTACAAATATGCCGATATCAACTGAACATTGGTTGTCTGCTGTCACAGTAGAAGGTGACGATTGGGCCAGCCTTCTCCAGGAGGTGTCAAACACCGTGCGGACCAATGGCTGAAGTTTTATTAACACACGTGTTTCAAATTCTAGCTTGTCCCGAAATGAATCTGCGAATGTTTCAGGTCTCTACCAATAACTGTGTATTTGCGCACGCATGTGTGCGTGTGTGTGTTTGAGAGAGAGAGAGAGAGAGAGAGAGAGAGAGAGAAACTAACAAGAAGTCAAAAAGGTGTGCAATGATGTAAATTCAACGATATCGGCCCTTCTTTGACATTGGTTATGGGTTCAAATCACAGGTTCGTATCTCTATGATAGTGATTAACACCCATAGATAAATTGAAGTCGACTGTTAATATCTTTTAGATCAAATATGTAGTGCTGTTCTGGAAGTTGTGATTTTCCTGTACTGAGGATTGTATTGCTGGCAGGTGCAGTTGTACGTATTGTCACTTCTAGCGGGAAGTCATTCAACTTGTTCCCAGAATTAGGCAGCATATTCCCACTGAGAATGAATGACGTGTGTTTACGTAACGTTTCCGTTTCGCTTGCGTAGCGTGGAGCGACGCCACGGCACGTCAGCAAAAGTTTATTCATAATTGGCGGACGGGGATTGGCTGTCTGTAATTTACCGCAGGTGAACCCCCTTAGAGTTGTCGTTTTACGTCGAGCATGCAGGCCAACGTATGTGTAAAAAGCGCGGTTTCAGCGACGAAGGGGAAAGTACAGTTGCCAACGAGAAAGATTTCGACTTTTCCCACGTACGAAAATTACGAGCTCGGAAATAGTGTTTGTAATGTGCGCGGTGTATTGAAAGACGTCTTCGTACTTAAATTGTATTTTGT
>NQII01009967.1:14888-25471 GCA_002778355.1 Clitarchus hookeri
TATATATATATATATATATATATATATATATATATAATTTTTACTTTATTCAGCAGGAAATTAAAGAATACGCTGTAGTTTTGAACTTATATTCGGCGACTTCTGGCCGGCATACTGCGACTTGTTCTCCTACCAAGTGTTTTTCCATTTGCGTTCAAGGGAAATGAAGGTGCAGATTTTAATAATAGCCTATCCAGCGGGACGCAGACAAGGGCGAAGCTGAAGATGCTGTACAGCCCCTCCCAAAATATCGAAATATAAATATATATGAACAAATTTTGAAAAATAAATAGAAAATCGTGTACTGAAAATTGGAATAAACAATTGCAATAAGTTTCCATTAAACGTGCACTTGAATTAAAATTGAGGTTCTGTTCCTCCCAAAACAAAATTCTGTGTACACAACAATCAGAGATATTTAATTAGTTTTTTTCCTCCATCGGGCACGTTACAATTATTTACAATGCTTGACGGGCCACACTCAGTTATTGCAAAGTTATGGCTCACTATTAACTTGTAAGTTTATTTACGTGAAGATATAATAAATAAAATATGATTTTATTTTAAGTCTTACGTTAATGATAGTTACGGTTGACGTTAAATTAGGTAACTGTATATATATATATATATATGTTAAAACATTATTTGAAAAAAGTATATTTTATCTGACCAGCCGCATGTGGACCATGGGCCGCTAATTTAATAACGGCTCTGTAGTTCATTGCACTACGACCCTTGCGACGCTACTGCATTAACACATTCAGACCCAGTGTACCCAATTGTGTACATCACGCACGTGTAGGCAATTTTTTGCCAGTACTGCACACTGCAAAGTTCTATGACCAATGATTAGGGCCAGTGACTTTTCGCGTAAAAATCGGAGCACACAGTAGATTTCAATACTATATACACACCTCAGCTGTTGTTATACCTCCATTGGCTGCTGGTGCCGTGTCCGTCTTTGACCAAGCCACTCAGGACTAAGTAACTCCGACACTGAACCTTCGTGATTCGTGCGCAAACGGTTAACACGGGCCTGAACATTTTTTAGCCAATCAAAGAAGCTGGACGACCCTACAGTGCTTTGGACTGTATCTTGTCTCGAAATCTTTTCNCCCTACCAATGATCTTACCTTTGGGTAAATGATTCGCAAACCGTCTTACTGGTATAGGACATAATTTGTTCATATAACTGTAGCCGAACGTAAAGCCTACAGCTCATTGGCTGTGACAACGAAACTAGTGTTGGGTCAACTTGAGAACAAAAACGCGTCATAACCTTTTTTTTTGTTCGCAACACCTGAAGCCGTAAATTAAAAGTGGGTCTGAGAGGGTAAAAGGAAAGTATCAATTATTATCATTCCACCATCTTGCATTCTACATGTGATGGCACCGTAGACTGCGTTACTAGGAAGGATATTCGATATCTTACTCTACTTCTGTTAAACTGAGAAAATTATTTTTTTGTCTCAGTAAAATATTATTTCCTGCATGATGGCAATAACATTTGCAGAGCTGAGCCAGTCCGCTATTTTGGTGCAAAGCAGGTTTCGTTGACGCAATTACAAGCTTCGGTGACCTCGAGTCAAATGTATACGTTGTTTGTTGCGAAAGATCAATTTTGCTGCTCTTACAGTTTTGCTTAGCCAACGAAATGATTGTTTAGTTAGTTTGACAATACAGAAACAATATTTTATTCGCTGGAACAAACTTTCTTTTGTGTGTACATTATGTACACTGAAGAGCCAAAAAAACTAATACACCTGCCTAATATCGTTTAGCCACCCCCTCCCCCCTCCCGAGCACGCAGAAGTGCCGCAAGACGACGTGGCATGGACTCGACTAATGCCTGAAGGTATGCAGGAGGCATTGAAATCCGCGCCAATTTGAGAAAGGGTTGTACGTCTGTCACGTTTAATGATTCTCGTCAGTCGTCGTTTGTCCCCCAGAAGCTTGTTGTCTTGTATAGGCGCTGCCGACCGCATCGCGTTACTCTGATTGGTTCCATACCTCTGTTATTTGCATACTCACGCCTGTGCCAGTTTTTTTGGCTCTCCAGTGTGTGTAGGTGAAACAACGTTGAGGATTTGCGGTCGTCTCAGTGTCTATACAAGCCAGTCTTCGAACCTTAGAGTTTCGCTTTCGATCCCAAGTCTTTTCGCCCGGGAAGTTTTCCACGACGTCATGTGATACGGGTTTCCTCTGCTTGTTCCCGTCTCATTCCCCTCGTTCGTTCTGGCCACCGCCGCCACCGCTTATCATCACCGGGGCAAGCCCCTCATCGCGGGGGAAGTACAGGCCTGTGAGGGCCCCTGTCTTCCCAAGCAGTCTCTGGTAGGGGCAGCTAACCCGCCCCACCCAGGCCTTCATTCATATGGCAGGTTATACCCAGACATGCGCGGCGATTCGCATGCCGGGTAATTCGTTCAGGCTATTCTCCACCTCCTACTTATATAAGGCCCTGTCTATGCAGATGGCAGGTTTTCCTTCCAGTAGAGACAATACTTTTTATACCAGGTAGGGCCTGAAATAATAACGCGAGTTTTGCAGAACTCTACTCATGCATGAGGCATGTATATACTGGCTGGCAGCAACACAACCAGTACCTTCGAAGTGTGCAGGCGGGTAAAGTAAAGGGTGATTCACATCGAAGTTACCATGGAGTTGACCCAACTTCAATACAACGTAAATGTAACGTATAGTTTTGTCAATCAAATTCAAGGGACGAATATTTTCTTTAGTTTCCTATATTTATTTGTATTCCTACCATTGTCCGTCTGTTATGTATTATGCCGATATTGCAACATACATTGGAGTTATAATTTCGTTTGTGAGTAGGGGTCCACGGTGGCTGAGCGGTTAGACTGCTCGCCTCCCACCAAGGCGAACCGGTTTCAATCCCTGGCCGGTTCACTCCGGAATTTCGCAAGTGGGAATCTTGCTGGACGATGTCCCTGGTTGGGCGGGTTTTCTCGGGGATTTCCCCGATTCCCCCGCCCCTTCGTTCCGGCGCTGCTCCGTATACTTACTCACCTCACTTCGCCCTCATCGGCTCTCAAGACCTCGATGCTAGGAGCCGCCCAAATCTCTTCACTCGCTCGTTTGTGTGTATGTAAATGATAAAAAAAATAACTACTAGAAAATATTTGTAATTAAGAAAATCTGTGGGTACAAATTGGAGTTATATAAGGTTATTACTAGCTCATACTGCTAGCAATATTATAAATACTGTTTGTATGTGCGTTTATATTCAGTTCACGGTTACTTACAACTTTTCTGAAGCCCTGCGTGAGTTCTATTTTCAGGATATTCCCCCGCTAATGCAAACAAAGCATAAAATTACACCAAAGTGACAACATACCACATTTGTACGCACACTCTTCAATTGTATGATAACTATTTATTACTAGGCATTACTAACACACCTATTTTCTCTCTGTTTTAGTTCATGCTAATTATAAATGAAATAAAATAAAAAATTTAATTTCACAAAAATGAGATACGTTTGTGTCAAAACACAAGTATAAAACACTTGTGATATGGGACATATTTACGAAACAACCAAACACGCCATACATGGTGTGATTTTTCAAAGGTTTGATTAAATAAGCGTGAAGAAACCGCGAATAGACTATACCTACAAATATACACAAGTATACACTAGCCTTTTCCTAGATTCCATATAGGTAGGGCCAGTGACTTTTCGCGTGAAAATCGGAGCACACAGTTGACTTCAATACTATATACACACCTTAGCTTCTGTTATACCTCCATTGGCTGCTGGTGCCGTGTCCGTCTTTGACCAAGCCACTCAGGACCAAGTAACTCCGACACTGAACCTTCGTGATTCGTGCGCAAACGGTTAACACGGGCCAGAAAATTTCTTAGCAAATCAAAGAAGCTGGATGACCCTACAGTGCTTTGAACTGTATCTTGTCTCGAAATCTTTTCGCGAAATATCACTGCCCCTACATATAGGGCATAATTGGTAGCACTGATTTACAATTTATCAAACTACGAACCTTTCTTAACTTTAATGTGAACACGGCTACGATTTTATAAAAGAAAAAAGGGGGTGTGGCTGTGTATGTGAAACGGCTGTGGGTTTCACGAGAATACGTCTGTGTTAGCGGGTAAAATTTTCTTTGTTGTACGGAGATAAAATAACAGTTTTGAAAAAATAGTACTTGGCTTTTGTGGCTTTATTCGACATGACTAGACGTGATCTTTCGTTTGGCACCAAAATCAAAGGGCTAGCATATCGGAATCACGAGATATGTGCCTGAAAAATTTCGCCCACCACCAACATTGCAACAGTCGCCGTGGACCCCCACCCGGCGCCAACTCAAGGTCATGCTCGCATCTTAGTCGTATACTCGAACGACCCGAGACAATATTTATTTCAATCGTGTTACTAGTTACGGCATTATATAGGCTAGTCACGGTAAAGTGAGCACGTTTTAAAGCCCTCTCATTTGTAGTAATAGGTAGAGACCGGAAAAATTCGCGATTTCAATTATCTGCAAGCTAGACTCTACAGTCTTATGTACAAATATGCCAATATCAAATGCACATTGGTTGTCTGCTGTCACAGTGGAAGGCAACGATTGGACCAGCACTCCCCAGGAGGTGTGAAACACTGTGTGGACCAATGGCTGAAGTTTTATTAACACACGTGTTTTGAATTCCAGCTTGTCCCGAAATGAATCCGCGAATTTTTCTGGTCTCTATTAACGGGCAATAAATAGAGACCTGAAAAATTCGCAGATTGATTTCGGGACAAGCTAGAATTCGAAACATGCGTGTTAATAAAACTTCAGCCATTGGTCCGCACGGTGTTTGACACCTCCTGGAGAAGGTTGGCCCAATCGTCACCTTCTACTGTGGCAGCAGACAACCAATGTGCAGTTGCTATCGGCATATTTGTACATAAGACAGGAGAGTCTAGCCTGCAGATCATTGAACTCGCGAATTTTTCTGGTCTCTAGCAATAAATATATTTAATTGTAGCCTTAGATGTTTACTTACCAGCTCGGTGAAGTATGTACACTGTGTTTATTACTTGCATGAAAATATTTATTTTAAAAAGTGGCGGAAGGATAAAAAAATGGGCGATAGGAAAAAAGTAACCAGGGCCTCAAAAGTGCTCACTTAATACCGTGAACAGTCTTTACCTAGTGTCGCGATGAACCACCCTTCAAACGTTACATCGCAGATTCCACTCTGGTACCCCACGTATCGGTCTGATTATAAAGACGTATTCACTTCAAAATTTTGACACAGAATTAACGCAGTGGTAACATAACGAACCATATTTTAACTTGAATTTGCATAGGCTTAAGGGGACAGCCTAGTATAGGCCATTAATGGATTACTTCCAACTTTTCTAAACCCCTGCTAGTTCTACTTCCAGGGTATCTCTCCGCCAAATGCCAACAAAGCTTAACCGAGTCTAGAAAATTACACCATATGGACAACGCACCGTATTCATGCACACTCAGTGTAATATTATTTTGCGTAAGTACTATTTCTTACTATGCCAACACACATATTTTCTCTCGGTTTTTTATTCATACTAATTATAAATGAAATATTGTAATTTATAGGTAAATTATAAGTAAAAGTTCAGTTCAACCAAAAATAAGGTACTTATATCTTAACAGATGTAACCCCATAAGAAGCTCGTGATACACGACATATTTAGGGAACAACGAAACACCTCATATATGGGGTGTTTTTTCAAAGGTTTGTTTTAAAAAATGTGAAGAAACCGCGAATGGACTATAAAATATTGTCTGTAAAATCAGTTTTTGTAAAATCAGTTTTTGTAAAATCAGTTTTTGTGAAATCAGTTTTTGCGCATATACTCGTATCTCAGTACGACTATTTTCAGGAAATGTAAAAAAGACTCCTCCACAGCCGCCACTTTTTACTTTTATTGTATTAAATATATTTATAGAAACAAAATGTGAAAGTTGTTAAAAACAGCTTTTTATAGTTTTCCGGCGCAGTTAGCTTCATGAAAGGAGAAAAGTTCATAGTGGCATTTGTAGTTTAATCCATTGATCCAATTACTTCCATCACGTGTAATAATATCCTACTGTTAACATAACTAATTCGCGAGAAATTCATCTTCCCTGGAATTCACAGCCAGACTCGGGAGGGCCAGTCGTAAAGCTGTGTTATACCCAGACGTGACGTTGAGGCGTCTAGCTTTTTTTTTGCTTTGGATTCCTCTTAAGTTTCCCGCCTACCTGGAGCTTTTTTTCCCCCGCTTTTGAGGCCGAGAAGCGCGAGAGAGCGATAAGGGTGACAATGCCTCGCGCGTCAAGCACGCCATCGCCGCTAAGCGCCGCACTGCGTGTACCTACGACACTTTCAGCGGCGACCCTGTTATTTTATATTTATGGAAAGTCTGTAGGAAGGTTCAATGCGTGGCCGTTGAGTAGTTTTGTATGTATTTGACGCGTATGTTCTAAGATACAGCGCTTTGAAAAAGCCGTTTTTAGCCTCTTTTTTTTTGGAGTACTCTGAAATTGTGTTTCTAACGTGTGTGACATTTTGAAAGCACTCAACAGCCCTCGTCTGAAGTGTGTGCTTTATTTATATATCAGCGCATTAGGCGCACGTTTGATGGTTTCGCAGAAAAACGTGTATTTCGAAGACACGGTAACGCAGGCAGTTGAAGCGGCAGGTAGACAGGAGTCTTAATGCAAGTTGCGACTTCGGAACGAACAGACCAGAGTGCAGCCCCTGGCCAGAGCAGACCACTTGGGTGGTACGTCTTCCTGCGGCGAGGCGGGGCTGCGGTTTCCGGGTGCCACGTTCACTTCCGGAGGGACTTGTGCCTGCCACGTGGTGCCACCCGCGCCTCGTCCCGTGCGGCCTGGCGGCCACGCAACATGTACTCGTACAGAAGTGAAATGCCGCGTATACAGGGTGGAGCAAAACTCTACAGTTCATTCGCGGGTACTTCACCACACTTTTCTGAAGCCCTGCTTAAGTTCTACTTCCAGGATATTCCTCCGCCGCATGCAAACAAACATTAGAAAATTACACCAAAGGGACAACTTTCCGCTTTCATGCGCATTCAATGTGATAATATTTTGCATAAGAGCTATTTATTAATAGACGTCTTATAACTGTATTTATTCATATTAATATAAAATAAAATATTAAAATTTATGGATAGAATATTAATACAATTTTAATTTAAGCAATAATAAGGTTTTATGTTAACAGAAGTACAAAAAGCTTGTGATACAGGACATATTTAGGAAACAACAAACATATCATACACTAGGTGCGCCCCGCGGTTTCACCCGCGTGGACAATGATCCCAAGCTGTGGATGATGATGAGAACGTATTCTAAACTGGGCAAGTTACTTTCCTCCATCCTCCACCTATCTCTCAGTCGATCACGTCATGCCAGTTGATGAGATACTTCCTTCCCCGTGGAGTTCCTGAACTCTTGGAAATGTCAGTCATTTCCTCAGTAATACCTACGCATTTATACCACGCATCCCCACAATGCCAGATAACTGCCCTTTCAGTTAAATAGGTAACTCCTGAAGGCGGGTTTTACAATGACCGTCGACAAGCTCTGGGTGGCAGTGTTACATTTGGGCTCTCCATGATTTTTCCACGGACAGCTCTACATAGCGACTGTTGTTCGATATTTGTATAGAGTGACATCGAACTGCTAATTTATAGAATAACCTGCCCTTAAATACTGATCACTAGGGGCAGTGATATTTCGCGAAAAGATTTCGAGACAAGCTACAGTCCAAAGCACTGTAGGGTCGTCCAGCTTCTTTGATTGGCTAACAAAATGTTATGGCCCGTGTTAACCGTTTGCGCACGAATCACGAAGGTTCAGTGTCAGAGTTACTTAGTCCTGAGTGGCTTGGTCAAAGACGGACACGGCGCCAGCAGCCAATGGAGGTATAACAACAGCTGAGGTGTGTGTATAGTATTGAAGTCTACTGCGTGCTCCGATGTTTACGCGAAAAGTCACTGGCCCTACTGATCACTAACATATTGCTTCTCCTTATACTTTTGTTGTTATGTTTCCCAACTTTGGGTTTCAGCCTTCTGGTTAAAAATAACGCGCTCAACGATTTTATGTTCTAGGAAAATCTATCGAAAAATCTTTCGCTCAGCACCTAACTACAATTATAATATGCCGCACCGTTTGCCGGCGAAGCCTCCGTCTACCTTTAAGTGGACACTGCGTCGTGGCAGCTGATGATATATAGTGTATCCTTCCCTGACTCTTTGAACTCTTTTGAGCTCTTTGGAGATGCCAGGTGCGCTCGAACTGAAGGTTGGGGCACCTCTTAAAGCGCAATCCCAACGCTCCGAGACTGTGTAATCATAACGTAGTTATAGGCAAACAACTACAAAATTCTATTGAAATGAGCGTAATTATGCAATCGTTAGTTCAAAGCGGTCGCAAAGGCCCGTAGCTTTTCAACAACCCGATCTGAAAAGTGAATCAGCAAAGTCCAAAGCGACAAAGCCAAAGTCAACAAATTAATAGAATCGGAAATTTACAACTAAAGCAACGAAACAAACCAAAACACAAACGACAAAATCAAGTCACATGAGAAAAGCCTACTCAAAAGAGAAAACACCAAAGAATATCAAATAAATCAAAGAGAAAACGAAGCGAAATAACAAAATTTTTATGTGAAGGTCCCTACCATGTCACGAATGAAATGATTGCAATGTTCAACTTTGACTCGTGAATGAAACACTTGCGTGTTTTAAGGGTAGTCAGCGCCATCTAGTTTCATACCAGACAGCTTGGTGTAAGTTGGTATTACACGTTCCCAGCCGTTGCATAATTACGTTATGTTGTTATTCCACAGGAAACGTACAATTTTCAGGGATATAAAGTATCCTATGCTCTATTCCAGGACCTAAAGTACCTACATACCAAATTTCATCAAAATCCGTTCAGCCATAATGGTGCTGAGTGGTAACAAACATACACACACAGACTTTCGCATTTATAACATTACTAGGATAGGATGGGGTGATATTTCAAAGGTTTGTTTCAAAACGTGTGAAGAAACCGCGAATAGAGTATATCGACTATTTTAATCAAATTATAGCTAATCAAAAACAGGCAGAACGTACGTATTCCACCTACAGCCTAAATATATAATATATATATCGGAGGTCCTGGATAATTGTATAAGCATCATTGAACGACGAAGTGCAAACCACAAAATATTGGAGACCGATATAAACTCCTTTCCATAAAGAAAGAGGGGCTGGAACCCCATTTGTACATTAAAAAATATAACTCTCTGGGTTTTTTTTAGAGTTGTTCGCTGCGGATTTGTAATCTACCGTACTTGGTAAACAAAAAATTGCCTCATGTTTTTTGCCCTACACGCCACCGTTTTCAAGAAACTAACTCATAAACTTCCAAAACTGCAAACTTTGCGATTCGGTGAAACCATTGAACATAAAGAGCAAACGAAGCTACTAGAGAATTTCTCCGCGCGTTTTGAAGAGCTAGTTTTTTTTTGTTGTAATTCGACACAACGCAGCGCTGTAAGGGCTTTGCGGCCAGAGAAGTAATTTAAGCAAGTCATCCCCACTTTCCTTTCCCAAACAGTAAAACACGACCCCCCTTCCCCCTGGTTCCCCACAATTGCACCTATGTTCGACTCTCTTAAGTTCATGTGCAGCAATGGAAGTTTCTTTGGAAGATTCCATGCAAGCTTGCATGGCCATGGTATGGATTATGAGACGTAGCCGAACGCTGGCCGTTTTCATGGACGTTGTCGTTATTGGCCGTTTGCTATTTTCAGTGGATGGTTTCCTAAATGTAGAGATTTTAGCCTTTCAGAGAGAGAGAGAATGTGTGTGTGTGTGTGTGTGTGTGTGGTTGTGGTAGAGTGTGGTATTTATGAAAGTTGTATTTTTGTTTAATTTAGTTTAGAGAAAAAGCGATGCCATTAAATAAGACTGGAGTAAAAAGTGAATGAAGAAATCTCGAAAATGTTAACTACATAATGCTATAAGAGTATTACGTGAAAATTATGACATAAATTTGTGTTTGTGTGACACAAGGCGTTTCAGTTATCACAACAAAACTGTTAACGGATACTGCAGAAGTTGTGAGTGAACTCCGTCCTAGAAGCACAGTGGCAGAAGTTGTGAGGGAACTCCGTCCTAGAAGCACAGTGGCAGAAGTTGTGAGGGAACTCCGTCCTAGAAGCACAGTGGCAGAAGTTGTGAGGGAACTCCGTCCTAGAAGCACAGTGGCAGAAGTAAAATCAAAACAAAACGCACTCGTGTTTACTGTTTACTTGTATGGCAAGTTTGACGGTTATTCCATAGAATACTGCATGCCTGCTAGTATGAAGGCTCGGATAGCTGGTATTTTAGAAGTTTCTGCGGGATATTGTGCGGAAGATTGTATCGTGGCAGACAGGCTTTAGAGAGAGAAGATGCGATGGCTAGAGACATGCAAAATTCGCCTTATTATTTGGCAACACCATAGATTTCACCGCACTATATACACTGAAGAGCCAAATAAAAAAAAAAATAAAAAAAAAAAAAA
>NQII01009967.1:25543-42783 GCA_002778355.1 Clitarchus hookeri
GCAGGAGGCAATTCACACCATGAATCCTGCAGGGCAGTCCACAAATCCAATCTGCGCCAATTTGAGAAAGGGTTGCACGTCTGTCACGTTTAATGATTCTCGTCAGTCGTCGGTTGTCCCGTTCTTTCATGATCTTTTTCCAGCCGCAGCGATGTCGAAGATGTGATGTTTTACCGGATTCCCGATATTCACGGTACACTTGTGAAATGGTCGTACGCGAACATCCAAATGTTATCGCTAACTCGGAGATGCCATGTCCCATCTCTCGTGCGCCGACTATAACACCACGTTCAAACTCACTTAAATGTTTTAAATGTTGATAACCTGCCATTGTAGCAGCAGTAACCGATCTAGCTGCCGACAGCATCGCGTTACTCTGATTGGTTCCATACCTCTGTTATTTGCATATGCCGCACGCCTATACCAGTTTTTTTGGCTCTTCAGTGTACATTAGTGTCGGCGTTATATGTTCATTGGTTTCTTCAAAAGCGAGGAGCCACAGTCCGTTCCGACTAGGCGGGATGTGATTGTGCTGTCTTGTCGTTACTCGTTTGGCCACCAGGGGCGTGTCAAACCAGCTGCAGTCCAACGACCAGAGTAATACATACACACGTGTGTTTGAGGTATATTCTGTCTTCAAATGACAAAACGAATTTCGCAGGTCTCTAGCCATGGCAAACGTTAAGTAACTAGACTCGCCGTACGATGGCGCAGTGGACAGACTGAACCAATCACAGAGCTGCCTTGTTTCGAACTAGTAAACTTACCCCAAGAAACAAATAAATGCATTAACACTTTGAGTATCATCCCAGACTACTTCTCAGGCAACACTTGCATTAATATATATCTGCCAATAAGAAATATAACTATTCGGGGTTATTTTTATGAAGATTTTGCTATTTAAAAAAAAACGGCAATGCAAATTCTCGTATGTAAAAACATATTTTAATATCTAGTTTAAAACGATGGAGTGAACATACTGTTACATATCAAATAACATTTTATTGAAACGCGGATAACCGTGCACTTCAGTGACCGATACTCGGGCAATAATGTAAGGCTGGTATGGACCAATAGGAAGGCGGTAAGTGAGAATAGAACATGGTGTCCCTACACTGGTGGATGTAGGTAACTGGTTTCTATCTTGCATTCAACGCTGGTAGAAGCACACGGCATGTACTGCCGAATACAGAGGTGGAAAAAAACAGCTTGTACAGCGAACTTCTGCCACACAACCATGAAATATGACGTCACTTGCCACCAACATGTCGGAACGTATTTCGCGAGACAACGCCTGGTAACGTACCGGTCAACCGCCAGCCGAGCCAATAAGGAAACTTTCACAGTATGCAGTAACTAATCAGAAAGAATGCCGGTTGCCAGAACCTCGAACAGCCATTCATGGAATTGGTAAGCCCACATCAACGGAACTGCCACGAAAGTTTTCGTCTTTATGACTCGTCTACTCTGTGGTAAAAGTGCACCGACCTCGAAGTGTTATTGACTTCGTTATTTCTGTGTTATTTTTTTGTAGTCGATTGCAAAATTAAATGAGCCGAACAAAATTTAAACCAATCTAGTGTCTTAAGCTAATGATTGATAATTTAATTGGTTAATTTGTGTCAATAATAAAACAAGGTAGGTAGGTAATTGGGCTTAACGTCTCGTCGACAGAGAGGTCGTTAGAGACGGAGAAAGTTCTAGAAGGAAGGTAAGAGGTATTGGATAATAAATTGAGTGATTTCGGGAAACCATGTAAAGTCTAAATCAGGATGGCCAGGCCAGGAATCGAACCCGGGTCCTCCCGAATGTGAGTCCAGTGAGTTACCACTGTGCGACACCGCTCGGTAATAATAAAACAAAAATAGTAACAATGATACATGGATGTTGTCTACAATATAATACAATTTTTTATTTTTATAGTTTTTTCGTAGTTTTATTTCGAAGTTCCAAACATTTCATGTGGAAACAACACAACTGAAATTATTATGTCATTTAAGGTTGAGCAAGGAAGAACATAAAAAGGAAGGTACTAACTCAAGTAATTTATTCTCTGCGACTTATGATCCAGAAACTTTATCGCTGAGAAAGGGACATTTAAAATTAAGTATAGTCTGGTAGTAATCAAGCGGCCACTTGCATACTATTTCAGGTCAATTTCGTTATCTAGGGCCATTAAGTTGGTAAAATTCCAATATAATTGTTTTCGGAAAACACAGAACTTGTCGAAAATAAACAACTTGTGCTGGAAAAAATATTATTAGCTACCTCAAAATTTTATAAAATCACGTAGAAAAAATGTCTCTTTCGTTGTAAAATATAAGAAAAACTTTTTTGAAATATTTATGTTTTGTGACTGTCCCTAAATATTCTTAAAGACAATTTGCCAAGCTTGTAAGTGAGATTTTGTGACTGGCTTGGTTAATTTTATTCGAGTATTCCAAAATCAGTACAATTGCGATTGTAATTATGAAAACTATGAAATATAAGGTTAATTTTTTTTAGTTGCTGGAACGACATTACGTGAAACGTTATACAAGTAAAACGGCGTTGGGACATAGGCAACATAATGACTTTGTGCTTGCTAACCAGTACAAGAAAAAACAAACACGTCGCCCTGACCCAGGACGTAACGTTTCATTCCGAAACAGCCGCAAAAGGGGAATTCCTAACGGCGTGCGTGAAGAGACGTGATACGCGGGTGGCGCGGTTCCGTTGTAGCCAACGCAAACAAAAGAAAATCCCGGGCGGTGATAGCGAGACGAAAACGCGAGTGTTGGTTCCTGTTGAGTCACATTCTAAACAGCGAGTGATGCGAGACTGGGTGACGGTGCTAAATGGGCATGTGCAAACATCATAAAAAGGGGGTGATGGAGATCGGTGGTCGGAGAGGGGAGGAGAGTGTCTCAGAGTCGTGTGTTCTCGCGTGGTGCAACGAGGGAATACCCACAGCGCCAGGCCGTCTGCTGACAAGGAGTTCTGCGAGAAATGCCTGCCGATGCTTTCGGGAGACGTGAACTTTCGACACTGTGTGTGCTGACACACTGTCAAAAATTCCTTCTTAAAATATTTTCGACAAATTTTGAAAAAAAAAAAAAAATCGTCCGACAAATTTGGTGGAATAATCTTCATTCACCGTGTCTGAAAATCAGTCACACCGTCAAAATTGTTTAATTTGGGAGACGTATTCTTATTTTCATTTATGGTACGTTCACGGTTTCTTTGGGTGTTTTGAAACAAGCCTTTGAAAAAAACCACCGCAGGAGTAAAATGTCAACCTGTTTTCTAAACAACTCGTATACCACAAATATATTACACTGTGATTATGTGCGAAGTATTATATTTTTGAATAAACGAAACTTTACGATACTATCTTCTATAACTTGTAATATTTATTTCGTGTTCAATACGAATTAAAAATCAGTAAGAGCAGCAATGTGTCGGCAATGACTAGTAAGAAATAGTTCACAGTTAAAATATTGTTTTAATATAGTTTTTTGGTACTATATTTGTAAATTAAACGTTGCCTACTCATGCATTCAAATTTTTATGTAGCACTGATGGAATCATTTTTCATTGTTACAGGTAAAAATATCAGAGTAAATTACTGTGCGTAGGCCCTCGTGACATGGTGATTTTTTTTCGTCCGAAGAAGAGACGTGAATAGGCGGAAAAGAGCTTGTCGCTCTTTCTCTCTTTCTCTCTCTCTCTCTTTATTTCTCGGGAAGTTTTGCAGCACTAGTAATAGCAGGAAAATTATTGATGTTTTCAATTTTAACATATTTTGTACTTATTACAACAAAATAATAATTTTTGAATTTGCAATTTAGAACTGAAATGAGGTTTTTATTGTTAAAATACTTATTTTAATATATTTAGATGTGATGGCGGGACGGTTACAAATCCGAAATTGGCAGAAGTGGCGAGTGGCGACATTACATTGCGTGTTGCTTGTTGCTGAACGAAGGGTTAATTTTTCTTCCTTCGAAAAATTCTTAAAATTACCACATCAAGTTCGTACGCGTATTGCTTTTTAAACCTACCTAGGCAAGTTACGATGTTGTGATAAATCTGTTTTTCTACGGCAGGAATAAATATACTGTAACATGCGTCGTGACCGCTGTGTGTGAATGGGTATTGTTGCGTCTCCGTGACGCTGGGCAAATGCGTGTGATTGCAAGCAAATAATGTGCGTGCAAAATTTAAACGTTTTACCCGTAAACTGTTTTTATGGCGAAATTAATTATTTGAAATTGACGTCTCTTTATTAATCACAACTCTGTAACTTTGCCCTTGGTGTTTAGAACACAAACGTGTAACGTGCTTAACATTTCATTTCATTTTATTTATTTATGTTCTGTGGATCTCCATTCGGTGATACAGAACACGTCAAATGTACAATCCATTGATAAATATAATGCAATACATATTAACGCTGTACAATGTACAATAAAGTAAACACATAATACAAATAATGAAATAATATAATTATTAAAACATTACTTTACAAGATATTCATTCTAGTATCAAACTATAGTATAAAGTTCATATATTAAAAAACTAATCCACACTGTAAAAGCAGTGGTCAAGTAAGAAATCAAACAATTTTTTACGGAATATTGATAATTCGCCAATTCTTTTGAGTTTAAGCGGCAAATTATTATAAAGTATTTTACCATTGTTTTGGACAATTTTCATAGTGCTACTTTTATTGACACAATTCAGATAAATATTGTCTTAATTTCTTGTGTTTTAACAACAAATTTGAGTATTAAATTGGCATTGACTATCGATAGATTTTCGAGTGAAAATAACTGAATTATNATAGATACACGGTGTGGGGAGAATTCCAAGAATTTTAAACAAAGGTTTACAATGTGTATTTGGTGATCTTAATTGAATTATTCGTATTACTCTTTTTGCATTAAAAATATTTTATCTAAATTATGTTTATTAATTCCTCAGATTATTATTCCGTATTTTATTAGTGAGTACACGTAAGCAAAATCAGCTGTCATAAGACACATTAAGACTACATCTACAAGATAAAATACGTAATGAATAGCAACACTTAGTTTTTTTAGTTAAATGTTCAACGTGATGATTTCAACTAAGTTTGTCATCAATTATGACACCTAGAAACGTAGTTTTTTGTACCCTCTTTAGTGTATTTTGGTCAATATGTATATTCAAAGGATCTGCGTGATTTTTAAGGGAGAACTGAATAAAATTATTTTTTTTTTCAGCATTTAGAAATACTCTGTGAGGTAAAACCAGTCATTTAGTTCAGATAAAGTTTGGTTAATGTTTATTTCCAGGAGCTTGCTATCTGTATTACTTACAATAATATTTGTCTCATTCGCATATGATACAAAATTACAATCAGTTACACTGGTACAAAGATCATTTACATAAATTAAAAATAGGATAGGTCCAAGGTTTCTGTGATTTGAATGTTTGCCACAATCCCAACAAATTGCAAAGCCCGGCAAGAAAATCTCAAACAAATAATTGAATAAACCCAGTAAAAACTAAGTACATATGCAAAGAAACATAAGCGGAATAAAAGCTGCGCTAGGTCTATTTTTGTGCATGTTCACCACTATTTTTTAAGTTTGTCGCTGCTACGTATAAAAAAAAATAAGCAGCACGAGTTGCGTGCTTGAATTTACTGGCTTTTTCGGTGGACTGGTTGCTCCATCGTTTTAATAGTTATTCCAACTGAGGCTGTCATTTTAACGAAATAACACAACACAAATAATTAACAAGATATTAAATACTACAGTTCTTTCCCTCACAGTTGTAACAGTGTTAAACACAGTTGCGAAAAATATTAACTTGTATTATATGCAATGTGCTATATCGTATATAACACAAATATGTTAACAATGTAAAATTATAACCATAAAAATTGTCACCAATTCAGAAATTGTTAATATCATAAAGTTGAAGTGAATATAGTTATAGACCTAAATTATGAACATTCATACGTAATGGTTTTTGAAATATGGGAGAATTCTTTGGACAGCCGAAGTAGTAAACAAAGCGTTTGGCAGTTAAAACATAGTAGACACATGTAGCGGATGGATACGTAATCGCCATTCGGTAACCAAAAGTAGAACTTAAAACAGGGCTTCAGAAAAGTGTGAAGTAACCGTGAATTACATTATAAACATAATTTCCATATTGTTACGCGCCGACTGACTCACGCACGAGGCGCGAGTTTCATGCGCGTTCCGGTTCTGGTTGGGGGGAGGGGGGGGCACATCGACCCTCCCCTCCCCCAGACAGACTCGCTCGCCGGCGAATGATTGAAAGCGGCAACCTGGCTGGCGTCATAGCCCNAGAACTAGGACCCTCGGCGCAACGAGGCATTTAGAGAAATTTGTGGGCGATGGCCTACGGCCCTATAAGTACAGCAGCGGCCCCAGGGTCGGGAGTATTGGTAGAAGCCTTCTGGCTGAGTGCAGTAACCGGACGAAGTCGAGTGCGGTGACGGACATCGATGAAAAGGACGGACGACGACGGGAGATTACGAGACGACGGCGGACGAGGTGTTAGTGGTGTAAACGGACGAGAGTGCGTGAAATCCGACGAGTGAAGGCTAATGTGCGTGAGGACGCTCGGAGAACTCTAGAACATTGCGGGCTGGTGGGATCTGGACTGAACTGTGGTGGGACTGAATGAACATGTAATGCGCACTTTATTGTAAATATTGGAAATGTCAAATATGGACACATAATTTATAATGTAATTCAATAGGTTTATTGGGACTGATTTTAGTTATTTAATTGCATTTGTTTTTTTGAGGTAATGGTAAACTGTATTTATTTGATTCATTAATTATAAATAGCAAGTGATAGCATTTGCTTGTGAGGTATTGAGTAAGAAAAATTTTTGTTTGTAGATTTTTAAATAAATTAGGAATCTACAATTAACTTTTTTATGTAATTAAGACCTCAATCCCTTAACGAACCTGGTTTAGCACACTGGCTTTTGAGAGAATTGTAACAATATTTTCAATGCGGGAGGCTGGTGTTATGTTACCATGCAACCCTTCGCAGGAAGAATTATTAAGATTTTTATTATTTATGTTCATATCATAACAAAATTTTAATTATATTTTTTGTAGATATTTCCTGCCAGATGAAATTTACTGTCTTAGTTTTTTTTATTGTATTTTATTACTCAATGTGCACTTCCAGTAGCATTAATTCTCTATTCTTAGTCCGTGTCTAACTATAGATCACCTTTTCAAAGTTTAGTGTGGTCGCAAATAACCGTTTTTGATGTGCGCGATTGTGATAATTGGAGTTCGTCAAACACAAAATAAATTTTAGAACTGGTCCAATATATAACATGTTTATTCAGGCGAACTATGGCGGCGGTAATAACGTTTCGGTGACGTCAGAACCATTGAGCATTCTTTGATCAACTTTGTTAGAAGCAGATTGACGGAAAAACGGACAGAGGGACCGGGGCTTACGGTCAACCTGCGTGCGCGCATGCCCCAATACCGGACACTGCCTATACCATCACTAAAAATGAGGCGCACACTCTAAATTCGAATCAGTGGAAAACCAATGCTTCGCATTTTCACTGATTCGCAGTGAAATTCATCTACTCAAATCAGTGAAAATGACTCCACTTAGAATCACGAAAAACCACTAATTTTTTCAGTGGAAAAATTCCACTGATTGAATAGGTGACGGCCAACTGCAGTGGTGATATAAATATTGTTTTTATTGAATTTAGCCAAATAATTAGGAGAAATAATTACATTTACGATGGTTTAATATTAATATTTCGCAATTTACCGTAATTTAAAAAAGTTAAAAATATTTCCGGGAGCTGACCGGGGTTGAACTCCCATACCCTTTCCATTTCGCTCTTGGGCCTCCACCATACCATCTGCGCTTCAAATGTAAAAATAAGAGAGGAAAATATAGGCCCCTACGTCTTGTTATTCCTTATCGAAAGCGTGCAGATTTAAATTGTATGGCATTACTTTTCGTTTTTGGTTTAATTGGGACCGTTAGGATTGTTAAAACGAATAGTACATATGAGTGCACTCTCTTCGCCACATTCAATGTAGTTTAACCCTTCAAACAGAGCGCTGTGCTGATTACATGAAAACGAAATGAAAGGCGTAAAAACGGAATGAAAGGTTGAATGTTCATATTACCACGTAAAATTGTGTTTTGAAAGACGAAACACATTTTATAAAGTAGGTATTTTGTACTGGTTTTATCAGTTTATTCGTTGTTATTTCACTTGATACACGTTTAACGGCCATTTTTTAACATTGTTCGACGGCCATTTTTACACGTTGTTTAACTGATCCATTAGTCAAAAAACAAACCACTGAAACAAACACAGTGAAAAAAAAAACCGATAAATCAGTTGAAAATGTCACTGAATCAATAAGTGAAGGAAAACTGGCATTTTTTTCACTGGTTCATCAGTCAAATTCACTGAAGTGACTGTTGAATCAGTCAGGTAGTGATGACTGATTGAAACAGTGAAATTCTCACTGGTTCAGATTTAGAGAGCACTCTTTACCGTCATATTCATATCTCCCACACATTATCAAATGCAGTCTCAACAGATCTGTCAAAGTCGCGTGATCTAATATTGACGTGGACTTTTGTCTACGTTTAGTTTTCCAAAAGACCAGTTTATATTTTTTTAAATATAAAACTATGCTAAGTACCGCTTCGTCCTACGGGAATTTAAATTTTTGCGTTTGGGCGGTTTAAAGCAAAGGACGTTCTACTTCAATCCCTTGACTTCATCCGTTAGGAATCTTGTATGTGAGCAGAATGAAATTTTTGTCGCTGTCACACCAGCCTGGATTTTGGATTTTTAATAAAATGAGTTGATAGCAGATATAAATTAAACGGAGATTTTGCTCGTATGTACGCACCTAGCCGCACGAACGTAATGTTTTATCTTTAATATTGCATTTATTTTTATGCATTTTTATAGTTTATCTTTTGAAACAAAAAATAAAGCTATCTGTCATCGGTTAGAAGAGATGTTAAATTTCCTTTGAAACTATATTAAATATATTTTCACACCTTTAATTTTTGAATTTTCAAAGATCTTGAAATAATTTTTTGTATTTGTAGTATTTTTAATCAAGAAGCACCGCAATAGCATATCGGCGTTAAGAGATATTGTGGAATATGTGAAAACACATTTGACCTCTTTTAACGTCCTTAACGTTCGAATTTCAAACAATTTCTTCTTAGTGGATGCCTTAAACCCGAAGGAAATTAGGTACCGCGCAACGCAGCAGATATGAGGCGTTTTTGTGCCCATCTCTCTCTACGAACTATAGAATACGTTTATACGGTCAGACGAAAGTCGAATTTCAGTAGGGTCCACGGTGGCTGAGAGGTTAGACTGCTCGCCTCCCACCAAGGAGAACCAGCTGGTTCACACCGGATTTTTGGAAGTGGGAATCGTGCTGGACCGCTGGTCGGTGGGTTTTTTCGGGGATCTCCCGTTTCTCCCACCCCTTCATTCCGGCGCTGCTCCATACTCACCTCATTCACCCTAATCGGCTCTCAAGACCTCGCTGTTAAGAGCCACCAGAATCTCTTCTTCGAAACGTATTGTTATGGTGCGATCAGGCCTTGGCTGAACGGCCTGCCTGATCGCACCTTCAAACATTAAACCAGGAAACGAGCGTGATTGCAACACCACCGAGCAGAAAGAAGACAGTTGCAGAAATCCCCTCCACCGGCCAGTAAACGGGGCCGCAAAAACAACGCGCCCGACATAGGCCGGCGTAACACCCGGAACAGCGTCTTTTGTCGTCGACCCGATGTTACGGTCCTAAGAGTGTTATGAGCCACCCAGGCTAATAACACCGAGCAGAGGGAAGACCACGGAAGATGGGTGTGTCCGGCCGTCGTTAAACCGTCTCGTAGAATCAGCCTCCGGCAACATTAACAAGGTGATAACTTTCCAGTTAGACAGTAATAATATGGCGTGAGGTATTAAATAATAATGTAATTAAATAATCATCTTGGTATTAAATTAAAGCTCCCCCGATCAATAGTAACATGAATAGTAATTATATAATCCTAATGTTAATAAACCTCATCTTATACTGTTGTACTCTACCGAATCATTATTCATTATTGAACTACGCCCCCAGCAACTTTCACGTACGAATGGCTTAAAAGCTAGTTCGTAACAGTATGTTCGTAACACAAGTTTCATGTTGAATATTAGGCTCAGTGTGCGGTATTTTGACTGTACAATTCGTTTCATACCTCACGAATTATGCTAACAGTTGAAAGAGCCAGGGAAATTAAATTAACTCACATAATAATTCGATTGCTTGATGAAATATTTAATTATGATAACTATTCAAGTGCACGGTTTTACTCAGGGTCTACTGAAAAAACAATATATAATGAGTAAGAAAAGAAAAACTGGAACTAATATCAGAAATTACTGAAAGTTCGCAGAGTTTGTGGTAGTTTAGCGCATTAGACAAACGTATCCCTGTGGAAAAATAATACAACCCCACGCCTTGTGTTCAACACAACGTCACCGTTTTTTTAACATTCGGGAAAATCAAATAACTGCTACGAATCTCCAGACATTATTCCCTTGAAGTAATAATCTAATAAATACTACAGTTATACAGAAGAGCTCATACAGGTGACCACAATATTAATCTTATTATATGTTGCTGGTACGCATGGTTTCCCTTGCCCCGTCATCACTCTTGCTTGCGAAACAGTGTGCCAAGGACAGTAGTAATGTGATAATCGGGCGGCGATTTACAAAGGCCAGCCGCCATGTGCCGCCGCGATAAGCATATCGCCACTCGTGCACCCGTGACCTTCAGCGGATTCAATTTCTGGGATTATCTTTGAAAGAATGTTCTGGTCATTGCTCCAGCCTCTCTCAGCGAGACCCGGGGTGCGGGGAACCTTCTAGATCGGGCCAGTGAGACTACTTAAGCCGTGGAGGGGGCGGTGAGCCGACGGTTAAGAGTTTGAAGCATTGTGCGAACTTGAGGGCCAGGTGTGCGGAGACAGCGAGGCGATGAGCCAGCAGAGCATCGAGTGGCGGCGAGAGTGACAAGCTGGAGTGAAGTCTGCGGACTGCGAGCATTGGGACAGTGAAGAGTGCGAGTGACGGATGGAACTATTGAACTGGATGTGTGAGTGAAAGACGTTTGAAATTATGACAATAGACACATTGAATATGTGTATATAATGAGTGTGAATTAAGTGACTGTGATCAATATAGATACACTGATAACGACGTTAATTGAAATTGAGATAGACATTAAATATTGCGCTCACTGAGAATAACAAGAGGAATAGTGGAGCTAGACAGCTTAATGTTATAGACAACTGCTGTGTGAATAAATAAAAATTCAAATTTAGTTATTTTATTTTTATTTTGACCTACATCTCTCACTAAATCTTGTACCAATATTATTATTTTTTGACGGAAAGTTTGTTTATCCAAGGAGCAACAATGAACGCGTTTTTAGTTGTCAGTTAATGGCTACGGCCCCGCGATTTTTTGCGAAAAAATCTGTGCACTCAGAAGATATATATATATATATACACCTCGGCTGTTGTCATACCTCCATTGGCTGCTGGTGTCGTTTCCGCAGTTGACTGAGCCACTCAGGATTCCGTAATTCCGGAACTGAGCCTTCGTGAGTCATGCGCTAGCAGTTAATACGAACCAGAGCATGTTTAAGCCAATCAGAGAAGGTGGACGACTCCACTCTGTTTTGAACTGTATCAAGTCTCGAAATCATTTCACGAAATATCGCCGCCCCTATCGATGGCTGTTACGTATCGATATGTGCATCGAGGTGCGCACACCCTCGGTCGCCGCGATTACGCCTCAAGCGCAGCTCCTCTCGCTGCCTGGGCGTCGTGTGAGGCGAGTCAGAAGAACAGCCATCTACCGGCACGTCGGCGTGTCGCAGTATGTGTGACCGAACTGTCGCTTCAGTTAGAATCCGGCACGGAAAATGCCACTCTGATCAGTTGTAGCACTCAAAGCGAGGCGAATTCGATCGAAATTGAGGTGAACTAATGTATTAAGCTGGTTCATCATAAAACAAACACAACAGTTACGCCCGTAAATTTCCACAGTAATACGTAGGGCCAGTGACTTTTCACGTAAAAATCGGAGCACACAGTAGACTTCAATACTAAATACACACCTCAGCTGTTGTTATACCTCCATTGGCTGCTGGTGCCGTGTCCGTCTTTGACCAAGCCACTCAGGACTAAGTAACTCCGACACTGAACCTTCGTGATTCGTGCGCAAACTGTTAACACGGGCCAGGACATTCTTCAGACAATCAAAGCAGCCGGACGACCACACAGTGCTTTGGACTGTATCTTGTCTCGAAATCTTTTCGCGAAATATCACTGCCCCTAGTAATACGTTATCTTAAAACATGGGAGATAATGCTGTAGCAATGGGAGATAACGTTCTATGTATTACCTAAACGAGAGACAACGCGTTACAAAGTTTAAGTTGATGTTGACGATGCGATTTGTTTTATTCAAGTATTGACTCAGTGCGATTGGTCACATCACGAAATGCACATCTCACAATGCTTATGCGACTTGCACAAAAATCTTCGGAGAAGTGTAGCTATCGTCAGCAAGCTTACTGTGGGTTACGTCCAACATGCCGCGAAGACTTTACAGAAGAAGGAGATATTATCCACGCAAGATTTTTGGAAACATTAGTAGTTTTAATGCATATTTTTGTGAGAAAGACACTGCATTTGTCAAGCAAGTTACGATGTATCAAGAAAGTTACATACTTATTTCATTTCTTTGCCGTTTTGTTCTTCAAGTTATAGCTGCTAGGCTTAGCAGTGGTCTTTGTGGAAATACGTCCCTCCCCCCCCTAAACCTTACAATTCGCCTGAACCTGCAGTGTCGTTTATAAATCAAGTTGACACCAGAGATACACACATAATTCCTCGGAAGACTTTTGCAATTCGTGAATGGATAATAGCATTGGCTGTAGTCAAAGCTATTTTTCAAGCTCCCATTTTGTACTATCTGAAGAAAATGAAGTTTGAGCTTGGTGTTAAAATTAGGATGTTTCGTAAATTAATTTGTACTACTGAATATAATGCTTAAATAATATTTTGTTTAGAAAGCGTTTGCGTTCAGTTTTTCTTCTTTCCATTATTTAGATACCGAGATGGTAACGCACGCAGTACACTGAATTATATTACTACGTTTGTATGGAAATTTATTTGCCATTGAAGCCAAATCTCACACTTTTATGGTTTTACTGTTTCTCTGGACTTTATCGGAACCCATGTAAACTATTACAACTAGCCAAAATTTCAGTTCGTACGAATTAAACTGTTATTACAAGATACCTGTAAAATTCGCGAGTTCAATGACCTGTAGGTTATACTCGACTGTCGTGTGTAAAATCATGGAAATATAACTCTTAATAGGTTGCTTTCTGTATTAGCGGAAGACGGTGATTGGGTCCACATTTTATTATGTGTTTATAATTGGCTCAGAGATGTCCATGAGGTGTAAACTAACGGGCGGGCCAATAGCATACGCAATACAAACGTACGAGGTTTTGAATTCTAGCTTGTCCCGAAATAAAAACGCGAATTTTTCAGGCTCCAGTTGTTACTTATTATTAATAATTTCTCAAAGAACACGATGGTTTGTAAAACCTGTTACATCTCTCGCTACACATTAATCGGCGTACAGTTAACGCACGACTTCATTGGTCGACGGCCAGCCAATGATAAACGCTGCTGGTTGCAGTAAACGTTACCGACGTGGCCAGCACCAGCAGGACGATGGTAAGTGTGAACACAGAGACCAACACAGCTGATCTTATTGCTGTAGTGGAGAAAACGCAGCTCAATTCAACATTGACCTCGGTGCCGGTCAATTTGTGCCGTCCGCGAAGGGTTAGAACATTTTCTCAGGTAATCTTATCATAGGAGATAACGCTGTGGCGTTAGAAGATAACGCGTACGCGTTATCTACATGAGAGATAACACGTTTCAAAGTTCAAGGTCAAGTTGATAATGTAACTTTTATTATCTGTGTATGGAGTCAGTGCGATTTGCGACATCACGGAAGGCATACATCACCGAACAATGTTACAGCACTACTTGGCCACAAAAACAAATAACTGCAAAAATATATTGTATCAAAGTACCAAATGCTTCACTGTAAACAATCTTGAAGGGAATTGGGAAATCAGCATAGTTTAAAGTGTCGATAACTGAAAGTTTGCTATCTACCAGCACTTTCATGGTTGACAAATCACTTATTATTAGGGCCAGTTACTTTTCGCGTAAAAATCGGAGCACACAGTAGACTTCAATACTATATACACACCTCAGCTGTTGTTATACCTCCATTGGCTGCTGGCGCCGTGTCCGTCTTTGACCAAGCCACTCAGGACTAAGTAACTCCGACACTGAACCTTCGTGATTCGTGGGCAAATGGTTAACACGTGTCAGAACATTTTTTAACCAATCAAAGAAGCTGGACGACCCTACAGTGCTTTGGACTGTATTTTGTCTCGAAATCTTTTCGCGAAATATCACTGCCCCTACTTATTATAATTCTCAGTTCTCTGAATTGATGGGTTTATAAGAAGATTGTATGTCTCACACATAACATCTCAGTTCATACAGATAATTAACTTTTTTTCCCAAAAGGTGAGTAAGATTGAAAATTGCTTTTTCTCCCTCAAAATTAGCACTACACAGATCTCAATTCCTTTTTTTTTTTTTTTTTTTTTTTCAAATAGAAATTTTAATTAGTTTGATGGATAATTATTAGTAATTACAAGAGAAACCGAACATGTAAGTTAAGGTAAATTTCTTAGAATTGTGTCTACAATATATAATTTATTTTATTTTATAGCAATATTAGCGAAACAAAACCAAGTACTTATAATGAAACTTGGTAAATTTGAGGATGTTATGTTGGGTGTACGCACTAGGGAATTTCCTCCTCCTCCCTCTTCTAAGCTTTGTGAGACAAGAGCCATTGTTCACCACACCTTCTCCTCTCCGCCAAAATTACTGGTCTGGACCGTCTCTGCGCTGTAATCCGTTATTGACGTCGTATGACGGCAATACCTGTTGCGAGCGTAACACAAATAAACAGCATTTGCAGGCTATTTTGCAAGATAGAGACACCCTAAAGATAAACCACTTACGTCATGTCTCCGGAACTACCAAACAGTTAAATAAAATTTTGCATACAAGTAATGGTATTGTTAGGGTGAGTGAGTGAAGAGCTTTGGGCTGCTCTTAACATCGCGGTCTCGAGAGCCGATGAGGGTGAAGCAAGGTGAGTATGGAGCAGTGCCGGAATACAAGGGCGGGGGAAACGGGAGATCCCCGAAAAAATCCCCTGACCAGCGGCATCGTCCGGCACGATTCCCATATGCGAATATCCGGGAATCGATCTAGGTTCGCTTTGGTAAGAGGCGAGTAGTCTAACCACTACACCACCGCGGCACCCTGCTATTGTTAGGGGCAGTGATATTTCGTGAAAAGATTTCGAGATAAGAAACGGTTCAAAGCACTGCGTAGTCGTCCACCTATTTTTATTGGCTGAAACATGTTCTGGTTTCGTGTTAGCGCACGAATCACGAAGACCCAGTGTCGGGATTACAGAATTCTGAGTGGCTCGGTCAAATGCAGAAACGACACCAGCAGCCAATGGAGGTATGACAACAGCCGAGGTGTATATATAGTATTGAAGTCCACTGAGTGCTCCACTTTGTTCACGAAAAATTACTCACCCTGGCTATTGTCGACTGTCATATACCTCTATAAGTAAATTATCTATATCAGACACCCATTTTTAAAATGAATGATTTATATTAGAGTCCAATTATCTAGGGAGCAATTAGACTTATTTCAACAAAACTTTGCATGCTGGTATTATATATGTTACCATTAAATTAATTTATTCTAAACTTTCACTCATTGATATCGCCAATATAGTTTAGAAACTCCAAAAACAAATCACAAAAAAATTTACGTAACTAAAGTACTGCAACAAACAGCATGCTATGAGTAATTAAAGAAAAATAGCTGCTTATTTTCCAAATAATTGCCTCATTGCCATTTTTTAAAGACTGTTCATTATAAAGTGAGCACTTTCGAAATCAACCTTACAAATAAAGTCACTGCTCCTACCTGCATAAATTTTAACGGGCGCACTGACTGACATGTGCCAAGTAAAGTTGGTAACTGTGGAAGGAAAGTAGTTCGATGTCTTTACGTCAAATAAAAAGTGTTGGGTAACGGTTTGAGATAACTAAAATTATATATTTCACTTTCTGTTTTTTTAGTGCATCTAAGTTGTAAAAATGAGCAGGTTTGTAAAATATTTCCTTTTCCAATAATTTCTCAGTTTTACTTGACCAACGCATGAATAAAGTGGTGAGGCTCATGTCAATGTTAATTTTGCATACGTTGGAAGAATACATAATGTGGATACATGTAGTAGATCTTAAGCAGAGATTTCAAAAGCGCTCAGTATACCGTTAAGAGTCTATATATATTGTATCTATGAATAAATCAAAACGAGAAAGCTATATTAATATAACTTGACATGCTGGTATTTATTCTTATTTATATTACACAAACTGATTACTTATTTAGTGTGGCGTGTTGATATATGCCACCTGAAATAAAATAAAAACCTCACATTACAGTAAGTTCTCGAACATTTCCCACCGACACTTGCAAACAGAACTTTGTGAAGCCAAAGTTAAGTTTGTACGACACTGTTTCCAATAGGTTTCCACTTTTTCGCGTAAAAATCGGAGAACACGGTATAGACTTCAATACTATATACACACCTCAGCTGTTGTTATACCTCCATTGGCTGCTGGTGCCGTGTCAGTCTTTGACCAAGCCACTCAGGACTAAGTTAACTCCGACACTGAACCTCCGTGATTCGTGCGCAAACGGTTAACACGAATCAGAACCTTTTTTTAACCAATCGAAGAAGCTGGACGACCCTACAGTACTTCGGACTGTATCTTGTCTCGAAACTTTTCGCGAAATATCACTGCCCCTAATAATATGGTATTGAGGGTCCCGGAAATTTCGCGGATTCATTTGGTAACAAGGTAGACTCCACAATCCTTTGTGTACTCGGCCCGCACCTAGCTGTTCATTGGACGAGGCTCCAAATGTATCCCAGGTC
>NQII01009968.1:2430-43299 GCA_002778355.1 Clitarchus hookeri
ACCAACCGGATAACCGCGACCACGTACGCGGTTCTCCATTAACGGTAACCACCAGGGGTCGGCCCGTGGAATCCGCGGGTTCACTATCCTTGGGTGAGGTAGGTAAACGGGTGCAATTTTAAACGCGCCCTTTTTTTTTACACAGTGTAATTGCATGAATGTTTTCCTAGGTGGCCCTCATAACTAGCATTTTTACTCAAGAATGGTGAAGAATGTACATGCGTGCAACCTGAAACCCATGTCATTAATACGGCCTGCGATAAGCTTGGTAATTGTAGAGTCCATTGCAGAGAGAATTCCTATATTATCGTGCGAAATATTGATATGTGTGGTGTAGAACTAATATTTGTATGGCCCAACCATGTTTATTACAGGCCTTAAAGGTAAATTTGGACGATGCAGATTCCATTATGGTACGAATTTCGATATTATAGTACAAAATACCCAAGTTATGGTACACTATACCATAATTATCGTATGCAAAATATGACCAAGTGTCTTTGTACCATAGTTATGATACATTTTATGGTACACCATTATGTTACCGACATTTAATCAAAAGGGCCTAACTAACTGTGAACCGAGGGATTGTCTAAGGAGACACCCCTCCCTCAAATGCTGACGAAATCCATCGAAAACGGTGGCTTCCGGAGGCGAAAATGTTTGAAAACAGACCCCTCCGGTCTCTGCATCTCCTCCCTGGTGGTACAGAAGGGTGGATGGGGTGGTTTGGTAGATCGAAAGAGGAAGGTTCAAAGGTGTGCACAAACTTTGTTCCAGCACTCTACCCCTTAAAGGGAGGTGGGGTGCGCTGCGCGCCCCCAAAGTCACCCTTCAAACTTTTGTTCTTGATTAATTTGCAAAATAGGGGAACACTAGGCGATAGAAATGGTTACATTCATTTGGCAAATGTTAGCACGAAACTGGGTACCATGTGAGAAAAATGCCTTCTGAAGATGGTTCTCCAAAAACTCCATGAGCTGTTCACATGCGAATGCGCAATGCTCTATTAATTCTCCATACACAGTGATAGCAGCGAATAATTACAGCATCCATTACCATTCTGTCACGTCAAAGATTAAAATATGTCTTATCAGGGGCGTTCCCAATAGGGCATAAGACGGCTAAGGAAGTTGCGGACTTACCTACCTATCCTTTTTCTCCTATCACGATTACCATTCCTTTACCACAATTACAAGTTTGCCTATGTGTAATTTCTTTGAGGATAGCATTAATACGGCAAGTATTTACATAAAAACATTTTACAGTAGTGACAGTGTTATAAAACGTTAGTTTTTAGCCTTTTAATTAATTTACACTGATGCTGGCATTAAATCGCAATCAAACTAGAGACGATTTCTTTCTCCCGCCTCTTCAAATTAGAATAATTTTGCGAAACGCAACTCATTCCGTCTAGCTGATTCGGTTACCTGATTTCCAGTACAAACATAGAGGTATCCGCGTTCGTTTAGCCTGTACTGTAGTTATCGGCGAAACATTACTTTATTGCTCATTTAGAGCTTTGAACGTAACAGAAAATGACTTTCACGCCACAAATATTGCGTTGAACAAAAGGCCAGTAAAGCAGAAGAACATTATTAAATATTTACATGGCGCTCGCCAGGCCTGGTAGTGTTTGGGTAGCACCTCACAACCTGTGCATGGCAGAATTATAAAAACTTGTGTGGCACTACCCACTAGGGATTTGCGCCGGAGTTTTTGCCCGGCCTCACCCCTGTACACCCCCGCCATGCCTTCTCATCCCTTCCGAACATCCCCTGGGCATCTCCGGCCCAGGATGCCTTCATACATAATGCAGCGGTGCATGATGATGCCCCTTCATGCCATTAGAGTTTAGTTCATAGTGCAGTGAGGCCTGCCGCTTCGCACTCTGCCTCTTCATCACGATGAGATGGTAAAAAAAGTTGCTGCTACTCAGAAATAAGCAAGTGTCATCAACGTCTTTGGGGCCTCCGCGGATATAAGTTGACTTATTTGAAATGCCCACAGAAAAGAGAGCGAAAACATTGTCATCTTGACCACCAGCCGTGAATATTCGCAAGTGGTTCGATATGGAGCTTGGCACTACAGTTTATTCCTTGCTAGAAAATCAATTGCTCATTCATAGAAACTATATTTTCATTAAATAAGTGTGGAGGATGGATTGTAACGAAATTTTGACAAAGCTGGCAGTAAACCACGCAGAGATTACTTAATTAATATGCTTACAAACGCAACGGCTGATGATTATAAAATAATTCCAGTGCTTAATATCCCGGTTAAGGGGGATAAGCGAGACTGATGTAAAAAACAATTTGTGGTCACCAAGAGGGATATCTGGCACTTAACTCCGTTGTCCACTAAAAATAAAAGCTAGTTTGTTTGTTATTGTGGTAACAAGCGGACAATGTTGTATTTGATAGGTTTTCTATCATACTGTAGTAGAAATCATAACGGATCTAAACATTTAAATTTGTTTTTTTTATAGCACAGTAGAACAAGGAAATACGATATGAAAATGGAGGATGTAGATACTTCTGACGAATGTTTCCTCTGCTCTAATGTTAAGTATTCCTTCCATAAAATTTAGCTTAAATTGTTATTTAAAGTAACCTGTTGTGTTAGATTTATAGATTAAACTGCAACTAATGACAAGGCAAACATGCCATAAAAAATAATTAAGTAATAAATTAAATTCCAAAAATTATTGGAATGAAGCCTACATACTAGCTGGATGTGGTTTGTAGTGTTAAGATTATTTGCCCAATTTAACAAAGTGTTATTATTTTAATTTCTAATACTTTGCAAGATTTATTTTCAACCCAGCTATTGCTCCTTGCTATTTTTAGACAGTTATCAAGATAACTTAGTGATCCTGGTGACGATATAACAAATCAAGGAAGGAAAAAAACATTGAATTATTGATCTACGTCTAAAGTTTTGGCTGATGGTAAAAAAATAATTTACTATTTATTAAAGGCCCACTACAATTACAGGGGCGCTATTAACTAAATGCATTGATGATAAGCAAATGGAAAATTTAACTTACCTAACTAATTCTAAACAAATGCAAAGTAGACTAGCGTTACCCGATAGTATATTTGGTCTTTGTTTATGCTTTGAGAATGCATTTCCCCATTTTCACATGTTTGCATGCAAGGTCTCTTCTTGTGGTTTATGAGTCATTAACGAGCTCAGCAATATTCCCTGAGAATGTCTCTATTTTTATATATGTGATTGTACAATGACTGCCCATAACATTTGTTTTTTACAGATGTTACATCAAAAGAGGATGAAGGAAGGAAGAATGTTTCTACTGAAGACTCGCTTCCCTCATTCAAAACCTCTAATGTACCTATCTATAATGCACACTACATCGAATAGAGTGTTTAAAACAGCATAATAAAGGTATGCCGCGAGGAAGAAGAAATTGTTATTTAGAGCTGGCACTCGATACGGTAGGTCATCTTCAGCTGAGAACGAGCGGATTCTGTCTACTCAACACATCATTGGCAGTATATTGATATCTTCGTCTTTTGTATGGATTACGAAAACTGGAAAATATTTACATTTCCTGATATCACAAAGTGTATATATGCAATGTGCCTTTGTAAGGAATAAGCCTATGGATCTACGATGTTGACGTCTCTAAGAGGCCTACAGTGCTGAGAACATCATATCTGGATTTCTGCAACTTCCATCATCGGCGGGATTTACAACGGTAACATCTTGTCATTCCTATAACTGCTGCGTTTCAATGCCTACAGCGAGTATGAATGTATCACTTAACACATCAGCAGGTGCAACATGTCACTTTATGAAGAGAAATTCATTCCTGGTTCCTGCTCCATACGACATGACGAGAGCCGAACCATCTGGGTCCGCTTGTGTAACATCTACAGAATTTTAAGTGGCATATCGGTGTCGCTTTTCCTGCAAGGACATTGCCTTCAAGCTTACTGCACGAAGACACGAAGTTTATAAGTGCCAGAATAGTTGGATTCATGTTTAACGAAGGACTGAGTTTTGTATATGGATGCACAATTTAGATGGACAAACATTAATATTTTTGAGGGTTTTTGTAGTCATAGATTGTTATTTATTTTTAACACGAAATTGAAAAAGTTTTCTTCTTATTAATCTTATATCGTTTCCAGTCTGTTATAAACTATTTTCGTTAAAAACATCACCATGAAGCACTATATATGTTATCACTATGTCTATAAAGGTCTTAAACATACATTCCTGGATCTCTAAATTATACTTGCAAACTGAATTTCACGAACCTGACCCTAAGTGTTCGCAAATTACATTCGTCTACATAAATGCCAGTACATATTCGCTTGCCTACAACCTGACTTACGAAGAAAATGTCGTCTGCTACGTAATTATTTAAAAAGAATATAAAAAATCAATCAATGTGAACATAGGCACATTAGGTTCAAACCCCGACTGAAAATAACTAAATGTTTTTAATGCAAGTTTGCCTTTAAAAAATTTTCTAAATGGCAAATACAATGAATTTAAACTGAAAAAAATCTTCAATAAAGGTGTCATGAGCAATATATGCATTGATTGAATTAAGATATAGCAAAATGTTTAACACACTTATGTGATTGTACGAGGGAACGGCAGCGTCTTTGTTGGTGGCTATTATTACAGATTTAAGAATTACTACACATCGTGGCTTAAGTAGCTCACGGGTTAGAGTACCCGACTCCGGTTCAAGAGGTTGTTGGTTTAAATCCCCATAATCCCCATTCCGTCTTGATAATTTTTCCCATCTTTAAATGTTATCAAGTGTCATGGGCAAGTGATAAATTTACATAATTTAACTTCTATAAACCGATTCTGTATTAAAGTTACATTTCCAATACATTTTAATGCCTTTTTTTTTATATTTCGGGCATTTTTCAAATGATAAACAAAATAAATTTTAATAAAATAATTATAATTATTTATATATGCATCCACTTCTAGATGTCTCATCATTTTACTATTGGTTTCACAAGAACAGCCAGCTACCAGACCCACGATAGTGGTGTGGGAAAAGGTGCTGGGCAGTGGGCTGTGGTATATCTCTTAAATCCAATATGGTTTTCCCGACATTGGGTAACATAACCGTATTGACATCACGATCGTATGCACCTTGAAAACACGAGTCCATAGATATATAACATTCAATACTAACGCCTTAAAATTTTTATGTATGAAAATATATTTAAATTTAATTATGATTATAAATATATTTTATTTTATTGGTTTCTTATCTTCCCATTGTGGCTAACGTTTTAACACATTCAGCTATAACGAAAAACCAGTCAGTAACATTGAAGAGAAAACCCTTTTTTCACAAAATTTAGGAAAAACGGAGAAATTTTGAGTGAAAAAGAGAAATATGGAAGGGAATTCTAGGAATTTTGGGTAAAATAAATCATTTATGAAGTCATTTTTGGGGTAAAACAGGGAATTTTAAGTGAAAACTGGAAATTCCAAAATGGCGGATGGCACCACAGCGCCACAGTCCTCAGCCCTTGCCACCGAACGAAGATAACCCTACTACTAATAATATATGTTAACATTTCATCTTCAGTAAGTGAATTAAAATTTCTTGAAATTATATAACGCCCTAGACGGTCGATTACGGATCTGATTTTTGCCCCTTCACAGACTGTTAGTCTCTTTTTGATATGTTATAAGCATGATGGCTGCGCCTTAGCTGATGCGCGCTAACTATCTATGTAAAATTGTACTCATGCTTATGTTGTTACACAGCAAGTGCAGCTATAACAAAGACATTTTTTGACACACAATATCGTCATTTGAGTGTTTTTTGAAATGGTTAATTAGAAATAGTACTATAATATTTTGATTTAAAATGTTAGTGGCACATAAAATAAATTTTTAAGTTCATGTATAGAATCTTGAATTATACTAATTCCGTTTAGCACCATAGCAATGTAAGGAATCACATAATAGTTTCAATTTTATTTATAATGATAGCAATTGGTTATTCTGACATACATGGAAATTATTTGTATTTCTTTGCACCTTTATAAGAATAAAGTTTTTAAATGTTTTTTAATTTACTAATTTACACCAATAATGTTAGTATATTAAAATTTTTATTTTGTTAATTCGCATTCATTATTCTACGCTATTTTGGTTTTAAATATCATTGTTAAAAAAGTGTTTTAAGTCATATTTTATGACAACGTTAGATAAAATTAAGAAATAAAAATGATTTAAGAAAAAATGTTTGGAGATAGGTGCCAGAAAGAAAGGGCTGTATTTGCCATGGCAATAAATTATGTTCCAAGAAGGAATTAGGCGAGGGGATTTTTGAGGCCCGCAACGTCAAAGACCTGAAATCATCAGCACCGCGTTTTCAGATTACTGAGCTACAGCCCAAACCAAAATGATATGCAGCAGGAACTCGGAGGCAAACACCCGCACACTTGCACCGCACTTTAGAAGCACAGAAATTACAATTTACGGGTGGGGTTAGTATACAACAACAGCTATTGATCATACCGCATCTGACTTACCAACGGCGGTCATTAGATATTTCAACGAAATATCATAATAATGAAGTTTCCAGACATCTGTAAATTGTTACATGTTGAAAGTGTATTCGTATAAAGGACAAAATATGTGAAGTCAGCGAATTGTATGAAAACGAAGACTATATTAATTTGTGTATATATCCATTTAAAGCCACTCAAAGATCCATAGGCGGAAGGTCAATAAGTCGAACGGTAATTGCACTCTCGTACACAAATTATTTTGGTAATTATCAACAAGGACACAGGCACCCAATAAATTAACTGAGCACAAATTACAGTAACATGCAAGGTGCACAACCTGTGAAATGCCCACAAATATGATTTATAAACAGCGTATCACTATTTTAAAGTGAAAATGATACCATATATAACAACGGATTACTCTGATACAAAAATTGGTTATCCCAAAACAAAATATTTTGTTGGTTTGTTTACAAGGTCATTTATTCTATGCCAACTAAAAATTAAAGAAATTGAAAAACTTTAACTCATCACAAATAATTTTAACATGTTGAATAAGTCATAGCGCTAGACTTGTGGAAAGAACGACCTTGTTATAGAGAGACAATCAAAGATTCACAACCCAAAGATAAGAAAATGACAGTTATAAATACACGAAGTGTGCCGAAAAAACAACGGTACAACATAAGAGTAGCTCGCATATTTATCAGAATGTTACCTGCGTAGCATACTGATTAGGTAGATATTGAAGGTCTTCACTTATATTATTATATTAAAGAGTGAGTCAAAATTCACTACAGAAATTAAATTACTGGGAATACTGTTTTATATAGAAATGGAGTTTTAAGTTATATGTGCTCCAATAGACGAGAATGCTGAACAACAAGCAATGCTCACATTTGGGGCCGCGGTAGCTGAGCGGTTAGATTGTTCACCTTCCATCAGCAAACTGAGTCCTATCCAAGATCGGGCCATTCCTGAATTTTCACAAGTACGGATCGTGCCGGATGATGTGGCAGGTTGGCGGGTTTTCTCGGGGATATCCCGTTTCCCGCCCTTGCAATCAGTCTCTGATCCATTCTCACCTCATTGCACCATCATCGGCTCTCAAGACCTCGTTGTTAAAAGCCACCCAAATCTCTCAACCCATCTTAATTCTCACATTTAATTAACATAATTGAGTTTGACAGAACCATTTGGTAGACAAATGAAAGTAGCTATGCATATTTTGTTGCACAAAAATCGAAGTTAGTAAACTTATTTTCAGTTGGAAATAATGAATTACGTGGCTGTCATGAGGATTTTCATAAAATTAACTGTCCAAGTAAAAAAATAAAATTATATATATTTTAGGGCTGAATGTGTAATCAAGATAAGACTTATGCCTTGATATAGACGCACATAAAAGGTAAAATTCAGGGGAAATGACAGAGATGCTAAGCAGCTGCCTCCATTACTGCATTGTGCTAATTGATACCCTACCAAAACTTACAATTTATTCAAGAGCCAAGTGTTCAACCCAGATATACGCTATCGATACTCACGTTTAATAATCATAAAAAGTATTGTATCGCATTCATTGCAGAAACTCCTTAATGATGAAATGTTATAATTTTTGACAAAACCTTATTCAGAGAGATGGTTTTTCGTACAGTAGAAATTTTATGCAAAGCGCACTACAAAATCTAGAGCGCATGCAAACACAAAACCAAATATTTGTATATATATGTATGCGTATATTTACGCTCATGCGTATGAATCTTTAAATAGTATAAAACAAAGTCGCTTATCCACCTCTGTCTGTGTATTCGCTAAGTACTTCTAAACTACTTGATGAATTTTTATGCGGTTTTCAAAATTATTAAGAGAATTTCTTGAGGAAGGGTTTGGTGTATAAAACATTTATGTTTAATGTATGAATAGTAGAGAAATGTCAAGCCGTTTGTAATCAAGTCGTAAAACACCGCTTTTAGGGCACGTACATGGCTTACGCTGACTAAACCATAAGGGATACATCAAATTAATGCACTACAGAATTTTAGTTCTCAAAAAGGTCTACATAAAAGTCCGCAAAAGCATATTTTTATCTTTTAAGGATGACCCACAGTAAACATTTTTGTCTTTCAAAGTATCGCTGTAAATACTAAGTTGTTACCGGGCGAAGACGGACCAGTTCACTAATATATACTAATATAACACAATAGATTAATATTTGATTTGTATTTCATTTGCTATGATTAGTACTTATCTTCATTACCTATTACAATATTTTGGGAAAGAAGTTAAAAAATATTTTATCATCAGTACTGAAATCTTGTACCTTAATGACTGTTATTGAAATACTTTAAGAATTTAAATGATAATTTAAAGATCAAAATTAGATAAATGGGTTTACCTTGAAAATGCGACTATTTTTCATATGTGAGAAGTCAACTATTAGTTAGTCACTTATTAAATTCCATAATGTCTCTTCTGTCATGTTATACTTCACTTAAACCAATTCTGAATTATTAAACATCTTACCATCGGTAAGATGGTCNCCACTTAAACCAATTCTGAATTATTAAACATCTTACCATCGGTAAGATGGTCAACATAATTAGGGGGCCTATAAATGTAAATATTCATGGCGTTTAACACTCCGAACTAGTTTTTATACTTCGCCGTACATTGTAAATAACATAAATTTGATTTCAATCTGGTAATGTTACACCGGGAAAAAATTCTTTGTTAATAAATATATTTAACATTATGAGTTTAATAATTTCACTCCATAAAATGAAGGCATTGCTTGTGCGTTGTCCCAAGAGGAGTGCTGAAGACGTATTGTGTTGTAATTTTCGTAATGTATGCTTGTAGTCTTGAAATAATATTCAGCTTACAAAGAAATCGAAAAAAATTTAAGTAATTTGTATCAAAAATTCTATCGCGTGGCTTGGTTCTTATCTTTTAAAAAGGCACTGGGTAATTGCTGCTGGTAGTGAAAGTACACAGACAGGGAAATATATTGAAATAGGCCTTAAAAATAACTAGCAGTTCACATACGATAGGCGGGACTAATTTATTTAAACCATTTTCCCACTTCCACCATTTACACGCGACGCAGTGAGAAAAAAAAATTGCCCGCTGTGTTTTGTAATGCCGCTTCCTCCCCAGCGGAAAAGCCACAACCACTGTGTTCTTAACGCGCGGCCCACTATCATCCGTGCACACGGTCGGCGCAGCTCTCCGGAGACAAAACAAGAACGCCAAATAGCGCCGAAGGGAGAGGTGGTGAGAGGAAGCTTGCAGAAGGAGAGGGGGAAAAAATTATACACACAGCAGCAGAACATGAAAATGCGATCATAAATCTAGCGGAGCGAGGCTGTGACGGCAGATAAAACAAAGTGCACATGAGGACTGCTCTCTCTATCTATCTATCTTTCTCTCTCCGCCCCCTCTTCGACCATGTCATCTCATCAGGACTTGTTGGCGTGCACAAGTGTGTGTAGGCTCTATNCTCTTCGACCATGTCATCTCATCAGGACTTGTTGGCGTGCACAAGTGTGTGTAGGCTCTATTCGCGGATAGACTTGGCACCCACTCTACCTCACCTTCCCCCCCAAAAACCATTTCGCAAATCCCTATCTCGCACATCTGCGCCACCCTCCAAGTTAACAGTACTTGGTCCGGATTGTACCAGCTTGGCTAAACGTCAGATCTGAATTTTTGCGTATCATCATGTACACTCATAACCATTTCTTTGACCCCGATTCTTTTTTCTTTAAGAAANACCGATTCTTTTTTCTTTAAGAAAACTCATATGTTAATTATAACGAGTTATATATTAGGTTAATATAAGATCCGTGCCTAATTAATTTGTAATATTTTTTGCAAATATTTTGTTAAATGTGAATTATAAAATAGAAAAACTACCAGACAAATCTGAAACAACCATGAAGATGAACTATTCAAATGTGTTATGCTGTTGCAAAAATTTGTAAAATAAGGCTTGTTAGGCCTAATTAGTGGCCATTAACTGATCTGTGAATATATGTTGTAACTTAGGGTTCATAGTGACCAACAGACCACTCTGTCACAAGTATAAAACTAGCTTCTTATTACACAACTATGTCATCCACGATGAACATACATCAGAGGCGTGTAATAATGATAGCAAAAGGTGGATAAATAGCAGCCTTATGATATTCAGTTTAAGAGAGTACCCGTAGAAAGTAAAAAATAATTATTTTCCTTTTTACTCTTAACTATTGGGCATTTCTCCTCTTCTTTGTTTTCCTCCTACCCTAGAAATATACAAACCATTTTCAAAACCAAATAGCTTTACAAAAGTAATGCAAAAATTAAATTAAAATACTTTAAGTGTATTATTTTTTAAACACTTTAAAACATTAAAAAATATAAGGGTTACAGTGTAATATGCCATTACAAAAATATATAGTTACAGAAATATATACAATTACTTAACTGGCTACAATTTTCCCCAATTTACGATTTACTATAGTCCCACATTTACATGTCTCGAGCGAGACTAAAACCCCTTGGTGTGACGTCCCTCCGAGTGTCCACCGTCGTTTAGTTTGCCAGGGTATTTATAGTGAAGTTTTTGTAACCACCGTTCACCCCAAAGCTGTGTAGAACATCCTCGAAATGGAAGCAGATCTTCGTCCAATCCAATTCAAAGGCGGTGCTGACGTCACAAGGTGACTCCCTCTCAGTCNCTCGAAATGGAAGCAGATCTTCGTCCAATCCAATTCAAAGGCGGTGCTGACGTCACAAGGTGACTCCCTCTCAGTCGTCTCAAACGCCATTAGGTGGAAAGAAACGCCACGCGCTCAGTATAGTTCCCACCTTCATCGAACTACCAAGCACCAACGTCGCGGAGTCCAACACCTCCTCGGCTGCCGTCAACGGGCAACGTCTTCGAAAACGTAAGTACCCATTGTGTGCATGAGGCAGTGTAACTCCGTTACATCCTCCCCTTCGGAAGGAACACCAACAACTGCAGGCGAAGAAGTCCAACAGCAGAGAGTGGCCAGCCTTCACTGCAGAGCCCAGCCTCCAGGCAGGAACACTCCAGCACAGCAGATCAAAACTTATCTTCCAGGGTCCATCCTTAGAGATCAGGGCTTGAACACAACAAAATAGAAGACGGCAGAAACGAAATCAATCCGAATAACCCTATGAAATCTTAGACACTCTAATGGGGTCACCTCACAAATCTCATTTCACAAAATTATAATATTACTAAATCTTATGCACAGAGGAATTTAACCCTTCATACAATCTAAATATTATTTAAAAATGCACACAAGATAATCGGATAAATAAAAACTCTAAGATATCCCACCATAAGACATCATACGGTATAACACACCTGTATACCAAGGTATAATATCTGATAAAAATTGATAAAAACATGTTTATATATATTTATCTGTAGAACTTCTATCATAATATTTTCCACAATATTTCTTAACAGGATTGGCATGGACTTTAAACTGTCTGTTCGGAGATGTGGATCTTCTACCNAATATTTTCCACAATATTTCTTAACAGGATTGGCATGGACTTTAAACTGTCTGTTCGGAGATGTGGATCTTCTACCGACAATGTCACAGGTGTGAGAAAGCGACAGATCTTAAACGGACCTCTCCACAGAGAAGATAGCTTAGCAATGAAATACTGCCCTTTTGAACTCAAAAAATGTTATTTTACCACTTAGTCTCCCACGTTTAAACTCACATCCTTACGTTGGCTGTTAATACAATCTTCCATTATTTTATAATACTCAGCAAGATTCTTGGTTACCTCTTCCGAAACCTTGACTATGACATTATTTTTTACAGTCTCCCAGCATAATGACGGTAGAGTCCAAGCATTAATCAGCAGATGCAATAACCTCCTTCCCAAGAAAATTCCAGCAGGTGTATGCTTAGTGGCATTACTAATTTTAATTAAAATATAGCATAATACTATAGAAAATTTCGTCCAGCATCTCTGGGTATCCATCTGAAAATTTCTGAGGGCAATCTTTATGTTACGATTGAAAAGTTCCACTAGATTTGTTTGTGGGTAATTTGACGAGGTCTGAACCATCTTAATAACCCAGAAGAATATTAGGTCTCTGAATTCACTGGAAAGGAAATAACTGGCATTGTTAAAAAAAGCTACTACAGAAGAACCAAACAAAGAAATAATCATTGCAATATTACCTTACTAATTTCTACAGATTTTATGGTACACAGGGGGAAGAAAAAACTAAATTTACTAAAATTTTGTACTGCAACTAAAACATACATATAACCAGCCAGATGAACTGCGGGAATGGTGACCCATCACATCGAACTACACCCTTACCCAAGGGTATGTGGCCACTGTACTAGAATATTTTACTTCTACTAGTTGAATTTTGAATTTTGCCTTCTGACAGGCCGCACAATTTTCTACCTAATTTTCAACTTATTTACGAAAACTAGGCCACGTAAACACAAGTAATGGTTTTGTCTCTCCCACATGTCCACAAAAAAAAAATCGTGGTAGTATGAAAAAATCATAAGCCACAACTGTACGGGGTAAAAATTTTTAAATTTACCTTTCCTGGACCATTCTCCTAAATATCCTTTATACATGGCATACCCAGAAACCCCATTTAGAATTTCTGCCATCAGATCATGACATTCCCGATCATTCGTCTGTAGTTCTTTAAGGTTTAAAAAATATTTTAGTGAAATTTAGTATGGTGTTTATCCATTCCTCGCTTTCTGTTTCCTCCCCCGGTTATATATTCAGTATACCATTACCATACCCAGTTTCTACTACAATACATGCTGACTCCGTCTGCACCACGTCAAATTCCTCATCACAAAACATACGTGACAATGCATCTGCCACGACATGCTCATTATGCTTAATGTGATGAATCTGATATTTAAAATGGGCCAAACGAATAAGCCAAACGAAAAAGGACAAAAGCCAACTTAGAGCCTGATTAACCATGTAGAGCCCAGAAGACGCGTGTCCTAAATAATTGTAAATTCGTTCCATTCCCCAAATACATGCCAAACACTCCTTTTCAAAAACCGTGTAATTTCGTTCAACAGAGGTTAAATGTTTACTGGCAAAGGCTACCAGCACCAAAAACCCATTTTTCTTCTGACTTACTGCAGCCCCAATTGCTAGCGTACTAGCATCACAATGCAAAAAAAAATATTGTCGTTAAAATCACGCAAGTGTAGCACGGGAGGATTGGTACTTTTTATTTAAAAATCTGGAAAGCAGCTTGCTGTTCTAATCCCCACTTGAAATCTAAGATTTTACTTTTCATCATACTCAATGATTCAGAAATCCTGAAAAAATCTGGAATGAAATTACTGTAAAAAAGAGACCATACCCAGAAATAGTCGTAACCCCTTAATGTTTTAGAGTATCGGGAATTTAACAACCACCTTAATCTTCTCCGGATCGGTGTGCAACGATCTCTGTTAAATTATGAAACCTAAATATCGGACATGTATTTCAGTCCAGCTGATATTATCTGGATTAAGAGTTAACCCAACTTCCCTCAAAGCTCGAAGCACTTGTTTAAAGATTGCTTATTTTATCTTCAAATGTATTTCTGTAAATGCACACATCATCGATGTAAGTAAAAACAAAATCATACATAAATTTGCCTAAAACGTGAGTCAGGTCGGCTGAAACAACCCGCAGAAGGTGCAGAATGCTAACGACTAACGGGAATCTGGGCGCAACGTTTGGTATAAACGCTGAATAGAAATTACTCAAGGAGCGCAACTCGCACTGTAGAAATGCAAATTTCAAATAAAATTTTTTTTAAATATTTAGCAGAACCAAACTGTTAAAACAACGTATCAAATAACTAGAACCGGATAAGGGTCTCAATAACTTTTTTCATTCATTTTCTGGTAATCACATTTTAAGCGATATTTGCCAAAGTTTTTCCTACGAAGCAAAAAGGAAGGGCTCGAATACATACTAACTGAGTCTTCCACTACACCTTGTTCTTTTAAATAATTGATAAGCTGTTTAAAGGCCTGAACATTGGAAGGAGGTACCCGGTATGTCAGGGAAGTAACAGGTTCATTATCTGTTAATTTGAAGACTACAGAATATTTACTAAATGCCTTAATTTATTAGTAATAACATCTGGAAACTCTTCCTGTGTACTCTGTATTACAAGCAATTGAGCTTCCTCCTTTCGGACTGAATGTCTTTTCCTGACATAAATTGGCTTAGTTTCTAAAACAACAGGAGCCTCCGGAGAAAACCCATACCTCAAACATTTATTATGTACGTCTACAAAACACTGTGTTTTGGCAAGAAACTCTACCCCCAAAATTACTGAATACCACAATGTATAAAAAAATTGTAACTTTAACTATCTACGGAAAGGACGCAATTTTAATTTTAACAGAAGCAAAGATCTTAGAATCCACAATACCTCCGCCCGCTATAGAAAATGCTGTTTTTTAGGAGGTCGATATTTGGATAGCACCAACNTCTTAGAATCCACAATACCTCCGCCCGCTATAGAAAATGCTGTTTTTTAGGAGGTCGATATTTGGATAGCACCAACAGAATTATCACACATTAGACGGTACAACCATCCCGGCTCATTAAAAACGTCGATGCGCGTGAATCAATAATTGCGGAAATGGTAAAAGTCCCAATTACTAAATGCACAAAAAGAAAACTAGATTGTTTTCAATGTGCAACTTCACCTTCCCAACCCTAGATGACCTTTTCATAAATGCATAGTGTCTCTTTATGTGACCTTCGTGTCTACAAAAAAAAAAATTATCTTACAGCGCCTGCCCACTTGATCGCTCCTCTGTTATAGTTCGCCTATGTCACTGCTCACCGCACCTGTCGCTTCCGTGTTGGTTTTTTTCCACCAGAACAAAACCTTAGATTTTTCCTTTTTTGGGGACCACTCTTGACCTTGGCACTGCTTGAAACTTTTTCAAGGTCATTCTCCCTGCTCTTAACATTGCGAAATTTACGGTCTTTAAAAAAAAACCTTTGTCGCTGGCATGATTAGTGCGCCTGCAATATTTGCACTCAGTTTTTGCTTTTACGTCTTTTACGTCCCGTTTACACATACAGTCCCCAATAGTTAATTCCACCTGGATAACTTACTGCAAAAGTTCAGAAAGTGTAAAAGGTTTGCTAACAAACGCAACATATTTGTGATTCCCAGTTAACAAATTGGAAAAGATGATTTGCATTAAATACGACTCATCACAGGGCAACCCCCAAAATGAATACCCAGCGTATTACCTCCTGTACAAACTCTTGCATGGATTCGCCACCCAACTGACTAAACTCTAAAATTTTATACTTGGCAATCGCTACTGGCTACCGTAAAAATTTTCTAAGTTCATCAAGAAAGCGTCTAAATTCCCACTTTTGCGAAATGGCCTGGCTGACTACACCGTGCAAACTAGCAGGTACCCTAAGTAATACTACATATTACACTACAGCGACACTTCATATATTTAAGGCAAAATACTACATACACTTATTAACCAATTTATGCAAACTATACATTAAAGTATATAACAATTATAATTCCTTAAAAATTTTAAAAACACTAAAAAAAATTACTGGTTACATNAACTATACATTAAAGTATATAACAATTATAATTCCTTAAAAATTTTAAAAACACTAAAAAAAATTACTGGTTACAATATAAATGTGCTGTAACTAAACTATATAATTACAGAAATATATACAATTCCTTAACTGGCACCAATTATCCACAATAAACAATTTACTATATTCCCATATTTACATATCTCGAGAGAGACCAAAACCCCTAGGTGTGACCTCCCTCCAACTGCCAGCCGTCGCTTATTTTGACAGGGTACTTATAGTGAAGTTTTCGCAACCGCCGTCCACCCCAAAGCTGTGGAGAACATNAACTATACATTAAAGTATATAACAATTATAATTCCTTAAAAATTTTAAAAACACTAAAAAAAATTACTGGTTACATTATAAATGTGCTGTAACTAAACTATATAATTACAGAAATATATACAATTCCTTAACTGGCACCAATTATCCACAATAAACAATTTACTATATTCCCATATTTACATATCTCGAGAGAGACCAAAACCCCTAGGTGTGACCTCCCTCCAACTGCCCGCCGTCGCTTATTTTGACAGGGTACTTATAGTGAAGTTTTCGCAACCGCCGTCCACCCCAAAGCTGTGGAGAACATNGCCGTCGCTTATTTTGACAGGGTACTTATAGTGAAGTTTTCGCAACCGCCGTCCACCCCAAAGCTGTGGAGAACATCCTCGAAACGAAAGCAAATCTTCGTCCAATTCAATTAAAAGGTGGTGCTGACGTCACAATGTGACCCCCTCTCAGTCGCCTCAGCCGTGACTAGGTGGAAAGAAACGCCGCGCGCTCAGTATAGTTCCGACCTTCATCGAACTACCAAGCACCGCGTCGCGGAGTCTAACGCCTCCTCACCAGCCGTCGACGGGCAACGTCTTCGAAAACGTTAGTACCCATGATCTGCGTGAGGCAGCGTAACTCCTTGACAATCTTTGCACGTAAATAAATTTATGTGCAATCATAAAAGCTCAGAGTTCTCACTGGTAACTACTATAATAAAATTAAAAAACTGTTATAAATCTACTATTATTTACTCTTGACTCAGAATTAGGAAAAATCAGTTTAAACGTAAAACAATCTAGCTTTAGTCTCTTATTTAAGAATTTNTTACTCTTGACTCAGAATTAGGAAAAATCAGTTTAAACGTAAAACAATCTAGCTTTAGTCTCTTATTTAAGAATTAAAAAAAAAATGTTATTCAATAACAATACCGCAATTTTTACGCAATATTCTAACCTTTATATTAGTCTACAATTNTTTAAGAATTTAAAAAAAAAATGTTATTCAATAACAATACCGCAATTTTTACGCAATATTCTAACCTTTATATTACTCTACAATTTTGTCCAGATACATACACACTTATTAAATGCTTTAAATTACTACCATGACTGACCAAGGNTATATTACTCTACAATTTTGTCCAGATACATACACACTTATTAAATGCTTTAAATTACTACCATGACTGACCAAGGCACAACATAATATTTCCTTCTCTACTGCTCAGCTGACGGCCCTAGTACCATAATATCAACAAATCTAAACAATTCCTAACTAGGTATCACTATAAATAACTTCGAAGACCTGCCACACCAAATGCATACTTTCAATATTGCGTCGTCCATTGCCCCTCAACGCCATGCACTCTCTGTGTCCATAGACACGCCTTGTCAGTATCACTGTTGAACGAGCTAAGAGCATCTCAACAGGATATCAACGTCGCGACGGCCCGTGGACGCCTCACCGCTCGGTCCGAAGACAGGAGGAAAAGACGTCATTACCTTAGGTAATCTCGGTGTTAGGCGTCTTTGCCATTGGGTCACGGGGCGATGTCCTGATTCTTCATTTGCGTAGTCCAGCCACCCGCCTGACGCGACCGGAATTTGACGTCATGGTTTGTTCAACGCTGTTCGGTGACCAAGTCTCGGCCCGTGTCTTTCGACGCCCGTAGGAACTGCCTGCGGCGTGGGGTGTGTCTTAACAACGACAAATAATTATGTTGAGAAAACCCCAAATTGCTTTCAAAACTATACTTTTACAAACATGCCGTTTATCCAGAATCCAAATATGCATTTAATATTGTTGCAATAAATATTAAAACATGGACTAACGGTCCTGTAACTGAACTTGAATATGAAATACATGATCTGGTTATTTAGGACACTGAGACTGATAATTTACATGTATAGCAGCAGTGATTTGAATAAAGGTAGACAAGTTCCTAAACGAATGTTTAGTATAAACGCTGAATATTTATTACTTAACGCTTCTAACGAAATATGTTTGAACCTACTTATTCTGCTTATTTTGGACTTTTATGTTATAATTTATGTTACCTGGAATGTAAGTAAATGTCATGGAAAATAGCATTTTTCTTTGTAGCCAACTTTCTGAACGAAAGAAAGGCTTATGAGATCACTTTCCTGTCTGTAAGTCTGTGTGTGTGTCTGTACGTGTCTGTGCGTCCTCCCTATCAACTTTTGAACGCGTCAACCGAATTTCACCAAACTCGGTATATATATAATCAATAAAGTTTTTATCTCATATCTCGGAAAACATTGAACCAATTCTTACCAAAATCGGCAAAAATGTAGTACTGCGACAAATGACGTAAAATGATATGTTTTTAGTATGTCAAACACTAATTTATTACATTGGGGCCACATATACGGATTAGTTTTAAATGCTGTATCATCATAATTATGTAATCAATTCCAACTTATCTTTCTATGCTGGTAGTATATATTACTACTCTAAAATGCGTCTACGCGGAGAATCTTGTGCCCACCTTTTTGTAAGATATGCAACACGGAAAAAATAAAGTTTTAATGTAATATTTTGGGAAACAATTGGCAAATTCCTACCGAATTTGACCAACTATTTGCACTCCATCAGGTGGTGCAAACTACACTGTTTCAAAATCAGGGCGTATATAAATATTTTAGCTCAGTACCTATATTAACGAAACAAATTCCAACTTAAATTTTTATGCTGGCAGTATCGATTACAACCATCAAATTTGTCTTTACAGACCTTTATTTCTTGACTGTATTATATGTCAGGCCCACAAGAAAAATTAAGATATTTTTTGCAGTTGGTGAAGAAATTGTATAGTGGTAAGCCATTTAACTATATGTATTTTTTAATTGCACAAACACTTATTTTCAGAATGGCAGNAAGAAATTGTATAGTGGTAAGCCATTTAACTATATGTATTTTTTAATTGCACAAACACTTATTTTCAGAATGGCACCTGTAAAATCGTTTTAGTTTAACGTGTTATATTTACGAAACTATGTTATCTAATTCAACTTTACTTTGTATACTGGTAGTATACAATCATTGCATGTACATACATATATTTTTGTCATTCATGTATGAAGATCGTAACAAGAAAATTACTGGTGTCTTATAACATATCTCAGGGACCAATCAACCGATTTACACCANATCTCAACAGGATATCAACGTCGCGACGGCCCGTGGACGCCTCACCGCTCGGTCCGAAGACAGGAGGAAAAGACGCCGCCTTTCCGTCATTACCTTAAGTAATCTCGGTGTTAGGCGTCTTTGCCATTGGGTCACGGGGCGATGTCCTGATTCTTCATTTGCGTAGTCCAGCCACCCGCCTGACGCGACCTGAATTTGACGTCATGGTTTGTTCAACGCTGTTCGGTGACCAAGTCTCGGCCCGTGTCTTTCGACGCCCGTAGGAACTGCCTGCGGCGTGGGGTGTGTCTTAACTACGACAAATAATTATGTTGAGAAAACCCCAAATTGCTTTCAAAACTATACGTTTACAAACATGCCGTTTATCCAGAATCCAAATATGCATTTAATATTGTTGCAATAAATATTAAAACATGGACTAACGGTCCTGTAACTGAACTTGAATATGAAATACATGATCTGGTTATTTAGGACACTGAGACTGATAATTGGCNCTGGTTATTTAGGACACTGAGACTGATAATTGGCATGTATAGCAGCAGTGATTTGAATAAAGGTAGACAAGTTCCTAAACGAATGTTTAGTATAAACGCTGAATATTTATTACTTAAGGCTTCTAATGAAATATGTTTGAACCTAATTATTCTGCTTATTTTGGACTTTTATGTTATAATTTATGTTACCTGGAATGTAAGTAAATGTCATGGAAAATAGTATTTTTTTTGTAGCCAACTTTCTGAACGAAAGAAAGGCTTATGAGATCACTTTCCTGCCTGTAAGTCTGTGTGTGTGTCTGTACGTGTCTGTGCGTCCTCCCTATCAACTTTTGAACGCGTCAACCGAATTTCACCAAACTCGGTATATATATAATCAATAAAGTTTTTATCTCATATCTCGGAATACATTGAACCAATTCTTACCAAAATCGGCAAAAATGTAGTACTGAGACAAATGACGTAAAATGATATGTTTTTAGTATGTCAAACACTAATTTATTACATTGGGGCCACATATACGGATTAGTTTTGAATGCTGTATCATCATAATTATGTAGTCAATTCCAACTTATCTTTCTATGCTGATAGTATATATTACTACTCTAAAATGCGTCTACGCGGAGAATCTTGTGCCTACCTTTTTGTAAGATATGCAACACGGAAAAAATAAAGTTTTAATGTAATATTTTGGGAAACAATTGGCAAATTCCTACCGAATTTGACCAACTATTTGCACTCCATCAGGTGGTGCAAACTACACTGTTTCAAAATCATGGCGTATATAAATATTTTAGCTCAGTACCTTTATTAACGAAACAAATTCCAACTTAAATTTTTATGCTGGCAGTATCGATTACAACCATCAAATTTGTCTTTACAGACCTTTATTTCTTGACTGTATTATATGTCAGGCCCACAAGAAAAATTAAGATATTTTTTGCAGTTGGTGAAGAAATTGTATAGTGGTAAGCCATTTAACTATATGTATTTTTTAATTGCACAAACACTTATTTTCAGAATGGCAGCTGTAAAATCGTTTTAGTTTAACGTGTTATATTTACGAAACTATGTTATCTAATTCAACTTTACTTTGTATACTGGTAGTATACAATCATTGCATGTACATACATATATTTTTGTCATTTATGTATGAAGATCGTAACAAGAAAATTACTGGTGTCTTATAACATATCTCAGGGACCAATCAACCGATTTACACCANATGTATGAAGATCGTAACAAGAAAATTACTGGTGTCTTATAACATATCTCAGGGACCAATCAACCGATTTACACCAAATTCTTCACAGTAGTAGCCCTATGGTATGTCATATAAACTTATAAATTTTAAGTGGATCAGCCGCTTATGTTCAAAATGATGGGCCCGTTAATATTTAATGTTTATAAACCATATAATTCCAAACATTAAATTGGTTAAGTTCAAAGTTGATGCTCGAATTTGACCTCCGCAATTCAGTTGATTGAACATTGACTTATGATACGAGGTTTTCTGAGTTCGAGTTCCGGGTAAGGTACGTATATATTGTCTTACTATTGTTACATATATTTCCAGTTTCATCTCTAATGATATTGCTTTCAAGGAGACACGTCCTTCTTACTAACTCAGCTTTAACAAACAATTTAAAAATGTATTGTACCCATGTCCACGAAAGTAGGCTCATTAATTATATCAGTAACTTTTTTTTTGTAAATAAATACCATCACGTGTGAATGAGAACCACGATTTGCTTTACGCAAAATTTTGTCTTTGTTAATTAAGATAAGATAGCTTTCAACAGATTGTAAGTTTGTATTTTTACAGCGCTAACTTTTATGTTGCAAGACTGTGAAGAAATAATTCGGATTTAAATACTATGTATATATATAAAGTAACATTCAACTACTCACCTTAAAAATATTTCAATTTATGCATTCTACTGTTAACGAGATACACAAATATGAAGTACTAAAAATTAGTTTAAGACATACATTCAATTTATTATGTAAGCAGTAACTGAAACAAGAACGCATAACGTATTCATAGAAGATTTTTTATTTGAAATGTTAGTATGACATCATTGCATAATATTTATAAACCCTATTCATTTATGATTGCCATATCGTCTTGGTGACATGCTCTTCCATCACCCAAACCACTGACATTTTTGGCTTCGCTTTTCCTGTTTTTGAAAGTCTAGAGTTCAAAATAATATCCTTATGTTGAGTGCATGTCACATAAGGTTTAAATCACAGTAGCATAAAAATATTTTACANGAGTTCAAAATAATATCCTTATGTTGAGTGCATGTCACATAAGGTTTAAATCACAGTAGCATAAAAATATTTTACTGAATTCAGTACTCTGCTGTACCGCAAAGTATACCATGAAATTCCACAGTGTCGCTATATATTTACACAGAGGTGACAAAAGTCACGGGATGGCAAAATGAAAATATACAGATGGCGGTAGTATCGCCTACAAAAAGTATAAATGGACATTGCATTGGTTGGGCTTTCATTTGTAGTCAAGTGTTTCATGTGAAAAGGTTTCTGACGTGATTATGGCAGCACGATGGGAATTAACAGACTTTGAACGCGGAATGGTAGTTGGAGTTAGACGCATGGGACATTCCATTTCGGAAATGGTTAGGGAATTCAACATTCCGAGATCCCCAGTGTCAAGAGTGTGCCGAGAATACCTAATTTCAGGCAAAACCTCCCACCATGGACAACGCAGTGGCCGACCGCCTGCACTTAATGACCAAGCCCAACGACTTGTGCGCAGAAAGGTCAGTGTTAACAGACAAGCAACACTGCGTGAAATAACCGCAGGAATCAATGTGGGACGTACGNCGGAAATGGTTAGGGAATTCAACATTCCGAGATCCCCAGTGTCAAGAGTGTGCCGAGAATACCTCATTTCAGGCAAAACCTCCCACCATGGACAACGCAGTGGCCGACCGCCTGCACTTAATGACCAAGCCCAACGACGTGTGCGCAGAAAGGTCAGTGTTAACAGACAAGCAACACTGCGTGAAATAACCGCAGGAATCAATGTGGGACGTACGACGGACGTGTCCGTTAGGACAGTGCGGCGAACTTTGGCTGTACTGGGCTATGTTAGCAGCAGACCTACTAGAGTGCCTTTACTAACAGCACGACATCGCCTGCAGCGCCTCTCCTGGGCTCGTGACCATATCGGTTGGACCCTGGACGACTGGAAAACCGTGGCTTGGTCAGATGAGTCCCGATTTCAGATGGTAAGAGCTAATGGTAGGGTTCAAGTGTGGCGCAGACCCCACAAATTCATGGACTCGAGCTGTCAACAAGGAACTGTGCAAGCTGGTGGTGGCTCCATAATGGTGAGGGCTNACCCCACAAATTCATGGACTCGAGCTGTCAACAAGGAACTGTGCAAGCTGGTGGTGGCTCCATAATGGTGAGGGCGGTTTTTACATGGAATGGACTGGTTCCTCTGGTCCAACTGAACCGATCATTGACTGAAATGGTTTATGTCCAGCTACTTAGAGACCACTTGCATCCATTCATGGGCTTCATGTACCCAAACAACGATGTACTTTTTATGGATGACAATGCGCAATGTCACCGGGCCACAACTGTTCGCGATTACTTTGAAGAACATTCTGGACAATTNTTTTTATGGATGACAATGCGCAATGTCACCGGGCCACAACTGTTCGCGATTACTTTGAAGAACATTCTGGACAATTCCAGCGAATGATTTGGCCACCAAGATCACTCGACATGAATTCCATCGAACATTTATGGGACATAATTGAGAACTCAGTTCGTGCACAAACTCCTGCACTGGCAACACTTTCGCAATTATGGACGTCTATGAAGGCAACATGGCTCAGTATTTCTTCCGGGGACTTCCAACGACTTGTTGAGTCCATGCCACGTCAAGGAGGTCCGACACGATATTAGGAGGTATCCATGGCTTTTGTCGCCTCAGTGTATATTGTTACTAAGGAAACACTAGGTAATTTTAATACAAAATTCGTGGCCGGTTAATATTATTCCAATTTAGTCAATTCCTTTCACAGCTTACAATCCATGTCATGCCAAACCCAGGAACCAGGGTGAAACGAAAACAATTAATAATAATCGCTTTCTCTCTCTCTCTCACTCACTCTTGCCTCGCCTTTCTAACTCTTTATTACACTAAGCACGTCACATCTGGAACATTATGGAGCTCTGCCGTGACGCTGAATTCACGCGTGAGCTAATTTGATCTCTTACACTTCGCGAATATTGAGCTTCTTGCCCTCTGCCTTCCCATTTACAACATGAACGTTTCCCTTCACGAACACGAAGCACAGTACAAAACACATTAAAGCTGTTTATTTTTACATTATTTCATTTGGTAAAATATTAATAATATATATCTATAAAGGTAGCAAACTCATGAAGAAACATAAATACTTAATAGAAAATAAAAAATTAAATTTGAGATTAAAAAATACTTGATTGTATTTACTGAAACACATGATGTAAAAATATTGTGTGTTAATAAATTAAAAAATTTGCTTACGTTGGGAAGTCCATGCCTTTCAAAATCATTGCATTAAATTAATCCTTTGAATCTTGCTAATTTAATAAATTCCATGTATAATATCAACTTGTAGTATTTTATTGCTGCGCAAAGACAAACGAATTTAATTAGATGATGCTCTGCCATTAGTCAACATATATATAATAAAATGGTTTGGCAGTTAACTGCTAGGTTAGAGTACGCTGAGAGAAAACCCGTACTACGTTATTAGTTGTCATATGGAAAGACGAGAAGTCGCAGCTACGTTCCAGGTGAAGCAACCCAGTTGCAAGGAGGTGGCAAGGCAACACATTCCACGCGTCTGGAGCACCCCGCTGTGTTTGCGAAACGGGGAGCCAGCGCATGCCACGAAATTTTGATTCCCCAGGCACACTTTAAAATTATGTTGCACTGTTCTAGTTTTAAGTTCCTCATATTCTCGAAATTCTCACATACTCCCCAAAATGCATTGACATACGGACACGGGGGAAATTTATTACATTGAGTTCCCGCATTTCTGTGATCAGGGGACTCAGCTGATCCCCGTGGCCTTCGGACGTGAAAGAGATACGCCGTGCTAAAACCAACGTAAAGAAGGAATAATTGTGTGCAATTACAAGGGTATTTAACTAAATGAGAATAATGCCCGACACACACCCACNAACGTAAAGAAGGAATAATTGTGTGCAATTACAAGGGTATTTAACTAAATGAGAATAATGCCCGACACACACCCACTTCGACCGTGACTCACCGTTCACGGTTTACCCACATCCACACAATTGATAGAAGTTCTTACCCAGATGGTCAACCTTTCGTTTCACGTTACAGACACGGGACACTTTTCCCGCCCTCTATCGGAGTGGTGACGCAACCAGATGGACTTGGTATCCTGTGCTTTACTGGCCTTGAAAGAGTTTCAGGCTGTAGGGGTGCAATTTTGGGACATTTCTGACTTTGACTGTGGGTCCATCTCTTCTACACAATGCTGAAGTGTACCGTGACGACAGTTTACTTTTGACCTCCTGAGTCTAAGTCATTGCGTGAAGATTTCCCAAACCCCGTACGCCACCCCTTTGTGTGTGGAAGTAGTTTTACAGTTCATAGTTAGTTGTAAGTTCCTTTCCTCTCCACTACTATTTTAAATTTGGCATAATTTGTGTCATTATCTTTACTTATTCGGTGTGTTGTTATACATCGTCCTTGATAACATTTTTATAATTAAGTGGTTTATGAGTACGCACAGCTAACTGCAGGAAATAATTCTCAGAAAAAAAAACATGTATGAAAAAAAGTACTTGTATTACCGTCCCCTTTTACACACATTGCCTAAGAAATGAATTTTAAACAGAAACGTAACCACATAAATTGTAACGAAAGTTAGCATTTATATATTACTTGAGATAAACTTGACTAATGCAGTTTAGAAGTAAGTGAGCGTTAATGCACTTGTCGACACATAAGTTTCCCAGGTCGGACACACGCACAAATAAAATAAACGCATAAATATAATAAACCAAGAAAAAAAATNGACACATAAGTTTCCCAGGTCGGACACACGCACAAATAAAATAAACGCATAAATATAATAAACCAAGAAAAAAAAATGAAATCAGGAAATAAATCCCAAATAGAATTTAAACGAATAATTATTCTCCCCATAAACTATGAGGGTNAAAAAAAATGAAATCAGGAAATAAATCCCAAATAGAATTTAAACGAATAATTATTCTCCCCATAAACTATGAGGGTCCAAATATTAATTTGAATTATATGATTAATAAGGTATTTAGATAAACTGTGAAGGCATTCTGTTAATAAATTCCGTTGTAAGTTTCAGAACCATGGTACTGGACATTCGCGTTCAGCAGCAAGTAGTAGCGAGCACAACCCCCTTATCATAAGTCCCTTGAGAGCGCGGCACGAGCAGCTGCTGTGGTAGCTGCAGTGACAGGACACCTTCTTATGTATTGAAACATGGTAGAAAAGTAGCTGCAATTTTTCTATTAATAAATAATGAAAGTTTGAATTATTTATTGAATATTCGAGGTTTCGATACCATCCTACGAATGTCCTACGACCGTGACATCACGTATTACTCAATAAGTAATATTATCACGTCAATTGATTTTATATAGTGCTACCATTGTATTTAATTTCCAGGAATTGTAATTTATTGTACAAACAAAAACCAAAATAATAATATACCAGGAGTGCAGTTATATTAGCTGTTTTAAAATAATTTCAGTTTTAAATATTTAAAGTTTTGTTTTATATATTTATTTTAATGAATTATAAAGTGATTTTATACCTTACAAATTGTTTTACTGATTAACGTCACGTTGTCCTTAGAAACTCATAACATCAAGAAAGGCTGACGCACGTTCGCGAACAGCCGTTGGGTGTTTGCCGCGCTCTCGTGGAAAATGTTTCATGCACAAACGGAATTAGAAGTTCAAGGCCCGCACGGCCCCTGTAAACACACAACATAGCATTTGTTATGCTCACCCTTGACGAAGGTTTGCAAGAGGGCGATTGGCAAGTTGCATAGGCCATATATATCTACAATAACTCATTTCATAAAATACCTACCGTAGCAAAGAGTGCTTTACCCTGATCCATATTCCTACTGCTATACGAAGAACAACACAACTCCAGATATTCTTTAACAATCCACACGGACTCTCGGGCAAAATTAGGGTATCTCGCTGGTTAACAATGGGATTGATGTTATGAACTGTGATCAGACCTGATCACACCTTCAAAAATAATTCAGGACACTAGCCGAGATTGCCGAAACAACTTGTGGTAGGCAAAGTAGGTTTTAATAGAAATGGCGTTGTTCTTTAATGGTATAAGCTATCATCGTGTTATTTTTTTCAAAGCTCCCCCCTTATAATGTTTGTAGTTAAATAGTTATTGTATAATCTTTAATGTTCAATAAACCCCCATATATTACTGCTGTACTTTACCTAACTGAATTGTTATGCATTACGTCCCTTTAATTCCCTTTTAGGTAGGAATCATAACTCATTTAAAAACACGGTGTTTAAGGCGTATAGCATTCGACGTGAGTCGTCGGTAAACAGTGCAGTGAGACAGGTAATAACACGCACATCATTCCAGTTGATAACATTAACATGCACACCTCGTAAAAAATCGACTATTACCAATCCGTGTGGTGCAGTGTTCGAATGTAGGTAACTCGGAAACTATCGACTTTAGGACATATGTTTATGACATTTTGTGATGTTTTGGGGTGTACTATTAACTCCCCGATTACTTCCCACATATTTAGGAACAGCCTGTATACGATAGTGCTGAATTTGTCCGACAAACGTTTTTGAATTATTCTTTTTGCAAAAGCAAGGGGGAAATATACAGTGTGCTTTCAACCTAAACAAAATATTTACAGGGTATAAGTAAAATTTTTATAAACTGTATTTTTGTGAAATATTGGAAACGAAGTTTAATTAAATTACAATTATCCGAAGAACATTGTTGTGCATTACCGAGATCTTTAAAATACAACCATCTCTCAATTATACCTCCCACTATAACTAAAATAAGTTGATAGTGGTGACCACCGTCTTACTGCATAAAACTATTTTACAATCAGAAGTTATAAAAGTTTAATGGTGATTTATTGATACGTTTGATCTAATCGACCAAAATCGTTCTTTTGTTGCAGCTACCTAGGACACACCATTTTCGTATAAAATGCGTACTGCTTTGGCTGCAGTGATAGAGTGCCTGGCATGTACGCAGAACTGCCTGCATGCGTCCATGGTATGCTGCTATGCCCACTGCACAGACGATTGTGACGGACATTCGTAACACTTACTGTAAACAACATGTACCAAGCGTACGGCACTAAAGCTGCCTGTTTCCTTCTAGTGTGGTTTCCTGCAGGATGTACTGGCATTGGCTACGCACCTCGAACTGAATCGCTGCCGCCGAGTGTGTCAAGCTTAAGAGTAGTTTTAACTTACTGAACTAAGTGCGGTTTCGTACGATATTTTCTGTTAATAAAAATTAATTTTGTTTACCCTGTCGACTGTACCAGTTCCTCACATCATAGTTGCTCATATTGTTTTACGACCATATGAAAATGTTTGTAATTAAGTTTAGTGTTAGCTTTCTGCTGTATGCATGCATGTATATTAATAATTTATCTGGCCTCACACCAATAAAAATATAAAAGGGAATGAAAGACTTTACAGTGTTCTTGTCTTCAGGCAGTATTAAGAGCAAGGCCGAGAGGAAACTGACAATATCTGGAGCCAGTTGCCTTATATCAGTAATAGGTTTGTCACTCTGGCTAGCAGAAAAAGAGCGTATGCGGTTATAGTTGAGATGAAGGTGGAGCAGTGCCATAATCAAGACGGGGAACGAAAAAACCGCAACCTGAAAATATTCCTATACCACGGCATTGTCTGGCACACTATCCATATGCTACTTTCGGTAAAGTGAGCACTTTTTGAATCTCTCTCATTTGGAATAATATTACATTAATGTATTTTATTGTAGCCTCAGATGTTAACTTTCGTGTCCGGTGAAATATATACACTGTGTTTATTACTTACATAGCTATATATATATATATATATATATATATAAAGAAGTGATGGAAGAATAATAAATGAAAAAAATTTTTACAGGAAATAAATTACTAAGGCCTCAGATGTGCTCACTTCCCCGTGAACATTCTCTACGTGAGAATCCAAATGTTTAACATTCGGTCTGACCGGGAGCTGGAGTCTTGGGGACTTATAAGTTGTACGCCAGTCACTAGGCACTATGTCCGTCGTGGTTAATATTGAAAAGATATATAAGAAAAAAATAAGTATTGTTTATTCAAGGTTAACTGAGCATTTTTAAATTAATTACTAAAAATTACTCTGTCTTGAATTACATATACTTTTTTAAGTAAAGTAAACAACATTTCATGAACATCACTTAACGTCGTATTAAAGGCGCAAATATTTAAACTTGCAGACGATGAGTTTTTTTTTCATATTAATTTGTTTGATATGAAAGTTTGCAAATGAATTAAACCTTATACGAATGGGGACCCAAGTCCAACAGAAAATATGATATCTAAGGAACTATCCCTGTACAGCCAAAATAACTCACATATGGAAGGTGTCACTGAGAAAGATAGAACCAATGAAATGTTGCGAGAATTAAAGAAGTAAAATATAAATGTGTAATGCGACAACAGTTTAAAACACACGAATAGTTGAGGAACTTCGGATATTGTGGAATAGTCGACGATTGTGAAATACTGAAGTTTATCGGTTGACAAGTGTCGCAGCCATGTGGACAAATGCTGACCTACTGCTCTTCCCAAAACTATTTGAATAGCTAAGATGTCATTTTAGTTGGATCTACGTTTCAATGTGTATCGCCTGTTTTGTATTTCAACCAATCAGGAATATTTCGTACGTAAGTTTGTTGTGAACACAAAAATTATTATAGTTATTTTAATGTTAATTTTTTTATTACGCCTGTATGTATAATAGATGGCAGATATATTGATTACACATGTTTCGAGCGTATTTTGGCTTTTGGTTGTAGCTGTCACCTCATAAGTTCAAAATGGTCAGTTTAAGTACGTAGTATGCATGGAATGGTTGGTATTTCAAGTTACCCTCCATTTTGCGAGATATTCCACAATATCTGCATATTTGGTTTCTTTACAGGGTAGTTCTTATTATTATAAATATGCACTTTAATACTGTTTGCCTAGCAATAAACTTAATAAAATTATTGAAACATTTATGAGTATTTACACTTCGCATATTTTTTAGCTATTTTTAAGGGGTCTATAACAAATATATTAAATCCGCACTTTCTTTGAATGCATGTGACTTTTTTGTAGTTTGTATAGCTACTAAAAATGAGAGTGCGAATAAATGCTACAAGAGCACAAAAAATGTGACAGAAATAAAACAAAGAACCACATGAACAAAAATATGACAAACGGTCCAAAATTTACTATATTTGCTAGGTACATTGTATCTTCTACTGCTANTGAACAAAAATATGACAAACGGTCCAAAATTTACTATATTTGCTAGGTACATTGTATCTTCTACTGCTAAACCCAGACCATCAACTGTTAAAGCAAGTCCTAAACTGAAAAAGCTATTATTAACANCATTGTATCTTCTACTGCTAAACCCAGACCATCAACTGTTAAAGCAAGTCCTAAACTGAAAAAGCTATTATTAACAAAATCATATCCAGTATCAGGTGGATACAATATTGATGTATCTTCTTATCTTGAGTTCATTGTCAATAGAGAACAGTTATGTAGTGAAAATGCAGACTCCATCTTTTGACGTGGGAAGTTCTTACAAGATACACACGGAGATGAGAGGGTTCAGTGTACAATATGTGAATCGTGTGCACACTAGGACTGCTCTGGAGCAGAAACGCTTCTCTATGTGTCATATAGGAAAATATTATCATTAGAATACTGAGAATACAAATATCGTTAACAATAATTAAATGTTTAAAAAAGTGATATTCTGTAACACGCTCAGTAACTCTAATTGGTTGACCTTAAAATCACTTGCATCTGAGAAATGGGTTTTCTTGGTTTAAGTTAAAAAGGGAGGATGACTGGGTTAAGGGTTTTCTTTGAAGTATGGAGCCCCGGTATTACCTTACTGGTATCGGCTATTCACGATAAAGTGAGCACTTTTTACGGCTCTGCTAAATGTTTTGTTTCGCCAATTTTCATCTTTCCGCCACTTTTTTATGTAAATATTGTCATGTGACTAATAAACTGTATGTATAATTCACCACTCTTAAAAGTTAACGTCTGAGGCTGCAATGAAACATATTTATTGGTGGTTAGTGCCAGTTGAGAGGGCTTTAAAAAGTGCTCAATTTTGCATAAATAGTATCTTAAGCGAACCTCCCGCACATCAGCAAAACACGCCCTCTCAAGATCCACATATTTTAATTTGTTACAGGAAAGAGTGGAAGTACTTACTGCATTAGAAATTCCTGCAGGTATTTCGTTGATAACATAACTGTTCATATGAGGAATACTGCGCTTGCACCACTTCACGGTTAGGTATTAAAGCAATTGTTCATCCTACATATTTTGTGATAACGTGCTTTAGTTCTGCAGGATATTAAAAATAACTCTATGTCATGAAACGTCACATTTTTATCGCCAGATACCGAAATGTCTAAAATCCCTTAGGACTCGAAAAATGCGAGTAACATGTGAGAATCAATAAATTGTTGACATATGACACGACATGTCAAGAGCGATCATAACGATTGAGCGTCGATTTGATTCCACGCCAGTGTAAAATGGTACGGTCAGAATTTCTGCGTGGGTGGACACAGCAGGAATGTGAAAAATTTTCGGCGTTCTTCCATTTCTGTCTTAACAATAGTTTTGATTTATCGTTTCATTGTTGCCACATTCTTCGGACTACTCGAAAATTATTGTCCTGTCTCTGGTAGGGCGAGGCCGTGGTGGTGCAGTGGTGTGACTACTCGTCTCCCACGAAAGTGAAACGGGTATAATTGCCAGTGGGGTCACCCTTGGATTTTCGTGTGTGGGAATCGTGCTGGGAGATGCCGCTGGTCAGTGGGTTTTCTAGGGGATCTCCCGTTTCCCCCGCCCTTGCATTCCGGCGTTGCACCATACTCACCTCANGCTGGTCAGTGGGTTTTCTAGGGGATCTCCCGTTTCCCCCGCCCTTGCATTCCGGCGTTGCTCCATACTCACCTCGCTTTACCCTTATCGGCTTTCAAGACCTCGATGTTAAGAGCCGCTCTAATCTCGTCATTTTCTTACTCTGGCAGGGCAGACAGTTACCTTAGTGCCGTCTTTGTCACAATTTATACTTTGTGGAAATAATGTGCACATATTACTGCCTTTCTGTAATAGCTCGCTTATTGCTTAAAACCAGGAAATAATTGTTTCAATATTTACTTCTATCTGCTAAGCAAAAATTAAACGTTTGCGTATCCATGTTCATAATTTTAAAATTGCGTACGTTGAGAACTCTGCAGCATGTTTATACTAATTCTATGTTGATCCGCTCCACAACGTGTCTTTGAAATCTCGTGCGCAGAGAAATGGAATATTTCCCTCCCGCCGAAACTGCTTTTAGCAAGAGTTAGTCACGCGAGATAACTGGAACCGGCACATGGAGACATCGTTAGATAAAGCAAACGCCTCTTATAATCCCGAGGTTTCGAAAATTAACTGCATGGCTCGGAGGAGCTTAGGACTCCAGCTCTTACTGAATACAACCACATGTTCCGGAACATATCAACGTTTCGTCTACTTCAAAGCATCAGTCAACGGATGCTACTTGTTTCAGTCCGTATTAATAAACTTCGTCGGTTTAATTTTTGTTCGAAAAAAATATAATTACAGTTATTTTGCTGGTTGTTAAAACTAGAAGTTCCTGGCCTGATATAAGGTGTCTTTCAGTCGCGTATACGAAAGGAAATTTTGCAGACAAGAAAATGGCTATGATTCTTTCATTAGCTATGTCACTCTCCATATTGCGTCACAGTCCTCCAACACTGTGTGAAAAAAATATATATACTGATGCTAACATCTGATATCTTGTTAATAGCACCGCATATTTTGCTCACGTTTCATGACTTATGCTCCATTCACGATTACCTCGAAATTTTCTGAAGCGCTTCCCATGTTATACTTCCATGACATTCCTCCGCTTCAAGCAATCAAATCCTCGAAAATCACAAAAGAAGGTCAACGCACCGCATTCGTGCACACTCAGTGTAATAAAAGTTTTCATGAGAACTATTTTTAACTATTCATTCATTACCAACACACCTATTTCCTCTCTGTCTTTATTCAAAGCAGTTATAAATGAAAAAATATAATTTATAGATCAAATGTAAGGAAAAGTTTCATTCCATAAAAAATAAGCTACTTTAATGTTGACAGAAGTATCAAACGCTCGTCAAACGTGACATATCTAGGAAACAACCAAACACTTCATACACAGGATGTTTTTCAAAGGTTTGATTCAAAAAGTGTGGAAAATGTGCGAACAGGCTATACCTAAAATTTGCCGAGTTAATATTCTGGATTCGTGTATTTAGTGTTATCAACATTTTATAACGCGTGCGGGCACCTTATTGTTACATTTTATTCCCTTGGTTACGTTTATGTAATTACAAAATGTGTAACTATTACAAAAAATTTGTTCGTATATTGTTTTAACAATTATGCTAATTGTTTTACGTAGCAGATAATGTTTTCAGCTATAAAAATAGTTACGTTCACATATCAAAATTTCAAAGCGACTACGAAATGAATCAAGTTCCCCATGCATAGCGGGCCGCTATGTTGTAGTGGTTAAGTGCACTCGCTTCCCGCCTAGGCAAACCGGGTTCAATTCCTGATGGGGGCACTCCCGGATTATTGCACGTGAGAACTGTGCCAGTCGATACTCCTAGTCGGCGGAATTGCTCGGGTATCCTCGTTTCCCTCCGCCCTTGCATTCCGACGCTAATCCATACTCACCTCGCTTCACCCTCATCGGCTCTCAAGACCTCGGTGTAAAGAATAGTTTAAAACTCTCCACTCTTCTTTTCCCGCAGACTGGTGCGCGATGTGGGGGAAGCACTGGCGCAGCAGCGGTTTCCGCATTTTACCGCTCGTGTACACGCCTTAAGGCGGCAGTCTAAGGCGGTAAAACATGTCATTAATTTTACAAGTACGAACAATTACAATGGATTAAAAGATAAAATCCAATCGGAAAATAGCGGAACAAATATACTATAATCTCAGTCCCTGCATCTTGGCATATGTATCTTCATTATTTAACATCATGAATACATTTCCGTGATTTATTTGCCAATACCATAAAATAGTTGAATTGGTGTATATAATTTTTAATAGAATCTTACCTTCGTCTTCAACCACTGCCAGCAGTAACACAACTTATTGTAGAGAACTAATATACGTACGTAAATATGGGTGGTACTCGCGACCAACCGTGCAAGCATGTGCAAGCAGTGTTTCAGTAGCGCTGCGACAAATTGTATGGCTGTAACATGACACTAGTACTGTGTCAGTTTGTGCACCTTTTGCATATCGTACCGCTGTACTTTACCGCTACCANGGCTGTAACATGACACTAGTACTGTGTCAGTTTGTGCACCTTTTGCATATCGTACCGCTGTACTTTACCGCTACCACTACCGCATCCCGCACCAATACGGAGTATATTCAATGTTTACAACTTTTCAAGAATGAGCTTGTGTATTATTCAAANCTACCGCATCCCGCACCAATACGGAGTATATTCAATGTTTACAACTTTTCAAGAATGAGCTTGTGTATTATTCAAATAAACGGAAACTCTAAAGTGTTTGTGTCCAGAAGAAATGCTCAAATTATGTCAGAAAAATGAAACAAATGTTGATGTTATATCATGTTTTAAAAATCAACTGAAGTGAATCTCCACAACAAAAATTTAACTGCAGGGTTGGCAGAATACATCTTAAAGAAATGCCCCAACTGAGTTATAAGCATTAAGAAAATTTATTCTTAAAATTAGTTAAATACTGCATGAATATGAAGGTTAGACGAATATCTGAGTGAAGGTTTTTTGAACGTGAAATTATAAAGTAATGNTTAAATACTGCATGAATATGAAGGTTAGACGAATATCTGAGTGAAGGTTTTTTGAACGTGAAATTATAAAGTAATGTTAGGTAACAGGATAAACTAAACATGGTGAACTGACTAACCTTTAGTTTGACTAGTCCACTGGCGTGAAACCCAAATTTTACACCATATATTATTTGGTATAAGCAGTGGTTACTGTTCTTACAAGTCCCTTTAACATTGGACATTTTATGTTCAAGTTAAACGAAGCATTGACAAAAAGCATTTTTAATATTGCTGCACACTGAAAAATATATTCTAAGGGAAATTTAAAAACCATTGTATTTTACGCTTCAGGGTAGTAGCAATTAAATTTTGATAGTAGCATCCTTAAGTTCTACAACTTGTATTACACCTTTAATTGTTAGAGTTACAATCTAAACAGCTCAAGGAGCCATCTTCTCTGCAATTATATAAATTAAATAAGTCACCAAGTGGTTTGTTCTAGTATAGTAATTATTAAATATAAAATTTTAACATTTTGTTTTGTTTGAAAACAAATTGTTTAGTTGGCATGATTGCCATCTGTTTGGTTTGTATAACTGTCACTAGGCTATGCAACTGTAAAACGGCGCCTTTTTAGTACAACTGTGTCTTTCTTGCTCTCTCATTGTTATAGTGTTGTGAATAAAACTTTTATACTTGAAATCTCAAGTTTTATTACAGAAGAAACCCATAAACCTCAACAGGTTATGGGCCCAGTAAGCTCTGGAACTTAGGGAACATAAGAAAACAGCAAAGAAAACGTTATTTTTATTGTCAGAAAAATAGCGCGCTGGTAACCTCAAAAATGCAAACATCACTATATTGGAATGTGGAAAACTTTTATGGAAATAATTTTTTATAGTGAAAATTCCAAATAAAATGGGCATTGAAAGCAAATGGGATCAATATTTCCATACCTAAACCGAAAACTAACCCAAGTGAGTGGTTAAAACATGCTGGCATGGCAGTGTTCATTATTACCTCTTCAATGGATCTCAAACACATTACAGTGATAGAAAACTGTGAAACTGCTCATGAAATAATCTCCAAACTAGAATCAGTATACGAACAGAAGAGTGAATTTAATAAAATGCTGATTCATTAAAGGTTTTACCAGTATAAAATGTGTTTCAGTGACAGTGTAGCACAAAACATCTCGAAGGTAGAAAACCTGGTTCAACAGCTAAGAGATAGTGGTGAAAGTGTCAGCGAATTTGGCCATCATTACAAAAATACTAGGAGCTTTGCCTGGCAAGTACAGATTGTTGCGTCAAGCAAGGATGTCATTGAATCCTAAACAGCAGCCCCTCATTAATTTATCTGCACTTTTGTTGCATGAAGAGGCCAGTATTGCATGTGAAGAAGACCAAGAAACTGCCCTTCTTGCAGTAAATAAAAAACAAAAGGAACACAATGCGAGTGGTAGTAGCTCAAATCAAAACTAAATTTCTAAACATTGTTTTGAATGTTATAATTGTGGGAAGCGTCAGCATTTTGCTAAAAAATGTCATGCTCCAAAGAAATCAACCAGAAAACCATCAAAATATGACAAAATGTTGGCGTTTAATGTAGAAACTAACTTCAGTGAAGTTGAAGAGAATACCTGCATTTTGGACAGCGGTGCATCTGCGCACATTACATTCAGAAAATATTATTTTGAAGAACTTGTGGAGTGCAACCAAAAGTTGTTGTCATTAGGAAACAAACAGTCTGTAGTAGTGTGCGGTTTGGAAAAGTTATGATTCGTAGATGGGTTGATGAACAGTGGGAGTACAGCATACTACATGGAGTTTTGTATGTCCCTAGTTTAAGAAGAAAACCGTTTTCTGAAGGAGTAGTCGGTCGAAAAGGGTACACTTTTATCAATAAATACCCAAATGCTTTAATATGCAAAGAAGATAAAGTGGTAATGAGTGCAATAATCACAGAAAGCAACTTATATAAAATAAAAATTGAAACAGTGGTTCCAGACACTTATAATGTGGTTCAAAGCAATCAAGGTGACATTAAAAAGTGGCACGAGAGACTAGGGCACATCAACTTTAAAAAAATAAAGAATGTATGTGATAAAAGTGTTGTCGAAGGTTTAAAAGTTGATGATAATCAAAGTAATTTTGTTTGCGAAGCATGTGCATATGGAAAACCGGTTTGTTTTCTATTTCACAAATCAGTGCGAGGAGAACTACAGCCAGGTGACTTAGTATACAGCGATGTCTGCGGGCCTATGAGTCACACATCAGTTCAAGGTCTAAGATATTTTGTATTGTTCAAAGATGCTGCTACAAGTTACAGGCATGTATATTTTATGAGACACAAAAGTGATGTATTGGAATTTTTCAATAAATATAATGCCATGGTCAGAAAAAAAATATACATACAATGTAAAGGTCCTCCATAGAGACAAAGGAAGAGAATAAATAAACAAAGCTTTCAAGGACTATATGGATAAAGAAGGCATAAGTCAGGAGTGTACAGCTCCATACACCCCAGAACAAAACGGATGGGCTGAAAGAGAACTACGCACTATTGTGGAGAGTGCTCGCTCTATGCTGTATACAAGAGATGTGGCTTTGAATTTGTGGACTGAGGCTGTGAACTGTTCAATTTATATATTGAATAGAACCTCCTTAAGCCAGACCCCTTACATGACCCCTTATGAGTTCTGGATAGGAATAAAATCTCAGTTGAGCCATGTGAAAGTGTTTGGTAGTGCTGGGTATGTTCATATTCCTGACCAGTTACGGACAAAATTATATAAGAAGAGTGACACAATGATACTGGTTGGTTATGATAATACTTACTACAGAATGTATAATATAAAAACAAAATTAGTAAAAGTATCGAGTAATGTAATTTTTGATGAAGATCAAGTTCCAGAGATTAGAAAGAATATAATCGAAAAATACATTTTTGATGAAGGAAAAGAAAATATAGAAAACATAAATTATGAAACTAACCTTAAATTCGAATTGAGAAAAGAAGATGTCACACTGATAGAAAGTTCACCAACTGAGAATGAAGACAACATGCATAGTTGTAACAGTAATGATTTTCCCTATGAGCCATTTCAAGAAATAGAGGATATAGAACATTCTCATAATTTTAGAATGCGAAGAAACAGAAACTTTGAGGAAAATCTTATTGAGTTGTCGTTACCACAAATATATGAAGAAGCAATGAGATGTTCACACAAGGAGGAATGGTCCAAGGCCATACAAGAAGAGCTGATGGCATAAGAAGGAAATGAAACTTGGTGTACAGTTGAAAATTTAGTTCAGAGAACACTTAATACACAGTGGTTTTTGCTATTACGAAGGACGAGAATGACCAGGTCATACGTTACAAAGCTCGTCTGNATCTAGGCGTTGAAACAAAAGGTTCAGTGATTTTTTTAATAAATATTGTTTCACGCAATCGCAGGCTGAAAACTCAAATATATATAGGATTTTTTAAAGGTGTAAGATTGATCTTAATAATTTATTTTGTAGATGCATTAATAGTATCTGAGAGTAAACGAGTTATTGAAGATATAATTGTATATTTAAAACAAGAATTTATAAATTTAACATATATTGTTGGCATGGAAATAGAGAGATTAAATAATTGTATATGTATATGTCCGTGGCCACTTTTATAATTAATTTTTTATCTCTAGTGCACCTTGATGTGCATAACTTTATAGCAAATATTGACTGTCTTTGTTAAAGAATTTGGTGAATNTTTTATCTCTAGTGCACCTTGATGTGCATAACTTTATAGCAAATATTGACTGTCTTTGTTAAAGAATTTGGTGAATAATTCAATAAATTATATGGTGGGAAATGTATTCTGAAATTTTTGGTATTGTTATTCAATATTAACAGAATCATCAGCTTGGATACCGAGTAAATATTAAACATACGCTAATAATTGTTTTGCCGACAAGACAATAAGGTAGATATAATATTGGATAACAATAATTGAATTAATATTTCATAAAGAAGGCCACTGCAATATTGATTAAATAAATCAGTTTTCGTTATATTTTCACAATACACTACAATTTCATGTCATAATTGTTACTGACAATTGTAAGGTTGTTCTGTTGTTAAACCTGAACCTGCCATTGAACTTAAATTCAGAATAGCATTCAAATAATTTGGTATGCATATTTAGTCATTATAGATGTTGTCTTCCAATATTTCTTCCACAAGCTATCTCGATCACCCAAATCCATTGTTTGCAAAGAGAAAAGGGGTTATNTGTTGTCTTCCAATATTTCTTCCACAAGCTATCTCGATCACCCAAATCCATTGTTTGCAAAGAGAAAAGGGGTTATATTGTAAAACGCATTTGATTGCTATTGCACAGGATTAACACCTAACTCTATGGAAATATCGTAAAATAGTGGACTACTTACTATCTCTCGTGTACTATTGGGGAATAAAACAGAGATAAAAAGAATAAAATGTTTTGGTAGTAGTTAATATTACATGTTAAACATTTTACGACTGAATAAATTTAAATTGTTTTGCGTATTCATGTAATATGTGTTACAGTAATTGTTTGATGATGCTGTTATAACCTTTATTTAATTTTATATTTAATATCTACCTGTTGATTCTATTATTTGAGCATGAGTGCTCATGGGATGGACACGTCACAATTTTAGACATAAGTTACTGAACAATGTAGGTGTACAATATGTGCATGCACAAACACCACATTCATAATNCGTCACAATTTTAGACATAAGTTACTGAACAATGTAGGTGTACAATATGTGCATGCACAAACACCACATTCATAATGCAAACACTACAAACTGATAATCTTAGGTAAACCATAAATACATTTGTGGCTGAATTAAGTAGTGTGCAGTATATCAAACAGGTTGTTTTCGCAACAAATAGTGTCAAATTTTTTTTGAGCTGCATGTTATGAAATCATAAATATTCCGTTTACGTTCGTGCCAGATTTTATAGATTGTATCTTGCCAACAAACAAGCCATAATATAAATAATGTGCTCTTAAGTTAACAATGAAACCAATTTCTAGAACAACGCATATGTGTGATAATGAAATGTCACATTTAAATGCTTACAAGAAGATAACCAGGTTATTCCTGTTGGAGTAAAACTTTTTACACTCTGCTTGTTTAAAAACTAATCGCTCTAAGTACGGGAAGTGTACCAAATTAACCTGATTCTTTACTCAGTACTTGATCATCTCTGGACTAACCCTGCTTGATTAAAGAGTAAATTGGCTTTAGCAGATGACGAAAATCAAATGGCGCGAAACTGTATAAATACTGCAACAGCAAATATAAAAAATTTACAAGAAAATATGGTAGAGGTATTTTTAAAATATATGTAGTTCAGGAAATTAGTTTCTAAATATAGGAATGTGCAAGAACAAAATTTAGTTCAACCAGTAGGCGGGATCCAGGAATTACATTTTATGCTAATCTGTAACTAATTTTTTCACCTATTACAGCATTTACCATATACACTAAATGATCAAGGTTTG
>NQII01009969.1:2648-15673 GCA_002778355.1 Clitarchus hookeri
GTTCTGCACGTGCGGGAACTCTTGGGTGGCCCCTTTGGTTCAGCGCACGTGTTGTTTTTATGCCTCCAGATATCGTGTCGTTATTCTCCCAGCCTGCCCGCTAAAAGCTCTCAATGTTTATTGCTGAAACTAGCCCGGGACAGACTCAGCCGCTGGTGCGGGCTCAGCGTCCCTTGGCAGCTGCGAGATGCAGCTGCATCCACCTTCCTCCGCACGTGGTCGTTCCGCCGGGCCGTCCTGGCGCCATTCTCCCATCATGTCCGCCAAACCCTTAATCCTTGTTGCGGTCGTCCGCCTGCGAGCTTCGCTAGAGCGTGTGTTCTCACGAATAAAATATAGGGACGCAGAATGCGTCAACTTGCCATTGCAGCAGCAGTAACCGATCTAGAAACTTTGCCAGATGCTTGTTATCTTACATAGGCGCTGCCAACCGCATCGCGTTACTCTGGTTGGTTCCATATATTTGTTGTTGCCATACAAACGCGTATACCAGTTTTTTTGGCTCTCCAGTGTAATATCATGTAGCGAAAACAGCCTTTCGTGATCTTCAACAGTTACGGAAATTTCCGCGGTGTACACGTTATGTGGACAATCCAGTAAGTAAACACGGGTCTATTAAATGCAACATGGACTGTGCTCGCAATGCCCGTCTTCATGCTGTTTGCAATCCTTGCTCGATGGTGACTCACAACTGAAAGGCAGGATATCACATTACCCCGTAAATGACTACTCTTTATGTGACCAACAAAACCTGTATGTAAACAGTAAATTTGGCAGTTTTCAAAGTGTTTTATCAGTTGATGAATTGCTGTGGGATGCATTTCGATGAGTTGGCAATTTTGATGATTGTTTTGGAAGATGATAGTACTCATAACTGAAAGTTGTAATTAAAAACTATACATATACTAATATGGTTTAAATAATGTTTTTAAAACAATTTTATTTTATTTCTTTATTTTAAGTGAATTTACTTTAAAACATGTTTAGCAATTATTCATTACGTAGTATGTCGACAATTACAAACAGTAAACGTTTTCAGGCAATGGCTATCCATGTTTCCAGTTTCCCGCCCGGTGAATGCCTTTGTGCATGTGTTTTTTTTTCTCATAGTGTTTAAACGAGTGTCTTTTTGGTATATTCCGAATATTTTATCGCATGTGAAATATTTTTTTATTTGCTTTCTTTAACCAAAGATGGTTGTAAGTACCGTTTTTTGTGTTTTTTCTTCAACGAACTTAAATTTATTAGCACATGTTTTCCGCTTTATAAAACGGCTCGTTCCGCCATGTTCCTTAACCGCCGTCAGCAATAAAGCGACACAAAAATAATTAAATTTTTTAAGTTTTAATTTGTCGGTTTCAGGAAACGTGCGGATGTGTTGATTTTACTGAATGATTAAGCAAACAAATTATTTAATATCAGTGCCAAACAAACGTGATTTCACTAAAGTAATCATGCAAGAATTACCTTAGAAGAGCAGGTTTTCAAGAGGTTGCGAATTACAAACAGCAGGTTATCTGTTTTGAAATTACAATATTTACAAACCGTTACTTTAATATTTGAAATGCACGTGGCTTAAAAAAAAAGCCGCATTTTCAAAACTTTTGTTGTGTGTAAATAATATTTGTTTATTTTACATATATCGTAAATCCAACGAGTAGAAGGTCAACTTCGGGGAAAGTGTGTGTTTATTGCTGCATCAGTGCGAACAGCGACACAGGTGTCGCGTTATTTTTCAGTGAAGTTAAAACTTTTTGAAATTATAGTAATTTGATTGTTATTTCCGTTCAAGCAAAATGTTCCACTCGTCCATTAAAACAATATGCTACTCTATATGACACACACTCGTTAGAAGAACCACAAAATAATGCCGTCTCAAGAAAAACGTTTAACTATAGCCCACCTCTCCTTAATACCTTCAGAATAAAATATACAGGCCCCTATAAACTTGGCAGTTAGAAAAATGAAACAGGCGGGAATGTTAACCTAAGTATAAAATCCTACATTTATTACTGGACAGAAGTTAGCTAACGTCAGTCTTTCAGAGCCTGCCATGTCAGGAAACACGAGAAAAATGCAAGTGTGCACTGGACGTAACATTTGTTTACGAACGTATTTTTCTTCTGTGGTGGAAGGATACATTGTGGCACCGCTATTTCCTAGAAATGTCAAAATTTATCTCACTTATATCAAATGAACACATTTACATAGCCGTAAACAGTACTTGAATTCCTTTATTCTGCTAGGTCAAGAAGTTACAATTCACAGGATACTGACTTAAGTATTTGAATAAACCTATAGTAACATAAAAATGTTATCTGTTTCCGCTCATTTAAGCTAACATAATTATTTCCAAACATTAACACACTAACGAGTGGATAGGCTAAATGAATATTCAAAAAAGTGCGACATTATTATATAAAAAATACTGGATATTATAAATATGATAAAATTAGCTGTGAAATAATGCCAGATGCAGCTTGGGCACAAAAATTACCATGTCTTCAAAGATATCAGGCTGCCATTACTTTTCGGACTTTTGTTATCCTTGAATAAAAATTAACGAAATAAATGTAATTAACTGTGTGAAAATTTGGCAATTCTTTCCTGATTTAATTCTAGTACAAATTTAAAGGATTTATTTCCTTTTAAAAATGTGATATTGGCTAAAAGTACGCATAAAATATACATTGTATGGTTCAAAAACCTAGCACGTAAATGGTAAACTTCTTTACGTATTTTCGTTCTGTGAAAAATACAACATTTCATCGCATATACATCCCGATCGGGGAAGAGGGGAAATTTGACACGATTTCGGGATTTTCCATACTATGATAAGAATGACCATTAAATATAAACCACGCTCCAAAAAAATTAACTTCTTGTTAATTAAAAAAACAAATGATTAAAAAAGTTGTCAGTAAACGAAGGTTTAACGATATAAACTGGTAATTGGACGCAACAATTTTTTTGCAAAGTGTAATACTCATCCAACATGGCGTTGCTACCACACCAAGTCTTTTTATCATCAATGTGGGGTGTGCTGTATCGCTGTATTCACATTAATAATAAACAAAGATTGGAATTGTGTGAAGTACTAAATAGCTATTTCACACAGTCTAATAGAATTTGGCTACTGTAATAAAAAACTTTTTTCTACAAGAACTATTAATAATAATAGAAATTTTTTTTCAGAAAGTGCTGCCAACATGAATACGCATAAAAGCATATCACAAAACAGCTGATGACAGGTACTGCAATGGTATTATTTGTTGTGATATTATTAAAAAGTTGGTGTTTCTGCACTGACATGCAACTGTTAAAATTTGGTCTTCGTATATGAAACGGAGTGCACAACAGTAATGAGCTTAGATGTATATTTCACCAATAAAATTCTAAGGTTACCGAATAGCTGCACGATACATCACATAAACACTGCATGTCTGTTCCTTCTATTGTCTGTAAAACAGACGAGGCTTTTTATAGTATAATCCATTCACGGTATCTTCGATACTTTTGAAAAGAACCTTTGAAAAATCACCCTAGGAGTTACGTGTTCAATTGGCTATAAAAAAATTGTATATCGAAAAAGGTTTTGTCTTGCTTTTAGCACTGAAGCACTATATAAATTGGTTGTTTTAAGTTTTAAGTATATTTTTTCAATAAATTATAATAATTTGTTAAAAGTCAGTAAGAATTAACAACGGATTTTGAAGGGACATGTTGGTTATAGCTGAAAAGAAATAGTTCGTAGGTTAAATATTAATATGTATAAATTTAATGCCGTAATTGTAAAGTTAATATTGCTAAACTATATATTTACATTTTTACGTAGCACTTTTGGGTAAATATTTCACTGTTATTAATTGAAATTAAATAAATTTCATTGTCTGTCCAGCGGACTCATACACTCCATCTTGTCCGTTTGGGCACGTAAGTATTACCACGCCATATTAGATATTGGAGACGCTGAATTGTGGTTATAAAACTAACATACCACATTCTTTCTTCTTATAAGATAATTCTAGGTAAAGATGTTATTTTAATATTACCGCTCTTATTCCCGCAGTTTATCAAATAAACGTGCAAAATATAGAAAGGCATTTGAATATTTCCGTTACGTAATTCCCTTCGCAATCCTTAACAGAAAAATTTTTTTTAAAGAATGAAAAGGAATCAATTTTTGGTCAATAACTGATAATCGACTATTTTCGAAAGCTTTTTGTGGAGCGTAAGAGATAGCAGCACATTAGCGTTGGCCTTCACGTCTCTTTCTCTTATATCGTCTTTGCGCCGCACGTAGAGTTGTTTTGATGTTGTGGCAGTGAAGAAGTGCGACAGTTTCTTGATGGAAAAGCGATGTACCTACACCGCAGGTTTCAAAATGAAAGTGATTTTGTTCGCTGAAGAGTTTGGAAATCGAGCCGCGGGCCGTGAATTCGTAGTAAATGAAACGTTAGTGCGGGGCTGGAGGAATTTTTGTCACTTATAAGTCGCACCCCGAGTTTTCAATAAATTTTTTTAAATAAAATGTGCCACTTATATGCGATAAAATACGGTACCATTTATCGCAGTGAAATCTTTAAACTGAGTGCTACTTCCAAAAGTTTATTATGTGATATTTAACTTTTTCCTTACACCAAATATATAAATAAATCTTAATATAATAAGTAAATTTAAATTAAATTATATAATTAACAGTTTATATATATATTTCAATGTACCTTTTTGTATGTATTACAATATTTTGCTAAATTGATTAGCATTTTTTAGACATTTGGAGAATTTTATTAAAGTATATGACAGTTAAGATTACATGGCATTGTTTCTCTTCAAAAATAAATTTTGGTAGTTCCCACATGGACACTGTTAACAAAATATTTGACAGTTCCCACATGGCACTGTTTGTTTACAAAACATTTGACAGGTGTCACATGGCAATGTTTTGTTTAGATACTGCGGAAGGATACATAATCGGCTCCCTGAAAGTAGATCTTTAGCAGGGCTTCAGAAAATCTAGAAGTTTCCGTGAATACATTTATACCTCCAATATCGCAGCTTTTAATTAGTGTCTTGAACACTCATAATTTATCCTGCCAAGGTGGACACTTAAATAAGAAATATTTTTCAAAACTGACACTTGACATTGTAAGGGACAAATTAAGTTTTTCTATTATGCACTCTCCATAAACTACTATATAAGTTAACACCTAAGGAAGAGAACAAAAGTCCACATGCAGCAAAATATAGGAGAAGTACAGGTGACGAAGTTATTTAATTTACTGCAAAATGTTATTTATATGATGATATATTTTATGTAACTCACAGTATGACAGTATATAAGAACAAAAAACTTTGTTATTTCAATTATGATAAATGCGCTGATTTAATATCACTCTACCTAAAGGCTTTTGAGTTTCGTTTATTGCCGATGTCTGGTATATGTTAACGATGACCAGTTACGAAAAACTTAAAAAAAAATCAAAATCGGGCTTTTACATAATAAACCTAAGTGACTAACTTAATTATACATCTAAGAGTAAGCCTATGCAAATAATTGTAATTTAAAGTTTAGAAATATATCCATATCCCGTGCGACTTCACTTTCATGGGGTACAGTAAGACAAGATTGATACGAAATTCACTCTTCAAACAATTTGGCCAATTAGGCGTTGACCTAACATTAAATAAATATTAACAACAATTATTTGCAGTTCCTATAGGAATCATTTTCGTGGTCTACAGATCTGTGATTTGCTGTATCAGTATCAAATAATATGTTACTGTGAACGTTTAACGGTTACTTTTTGACAGTAGCCCAAACGAATAAAAAAATAACTTGCGTATTTTTTTTTTCCTTCTAAGTGTTATTATCATGTTCACTTCCAAAAACGGAAATTTTATTTTGGCCAAACCTGATGGAATTCAAGTATAGAGTACATTGAATATTCAAGTCTCGTATGCATTTGTTTTTCTTGTGGATGTAATTTAGAAAATGATGAAATATTTGTTTAAGTATTTTTTAAATTAAATTTTATACCTGTTTAGAAAAAGGGGTTTACCTGAGAGCTACGGCCTCAATAACTACGTGAAGGGCACTTCACCAGTTTAAAGAGTCCATGGGCCCCGAGATAATTTTTTCCGGTACGAAGCACAGCGTATGGACTTAGATAAAATGTTTTTGTTATTTCTGGCAAAACATTGTATTACCAGGATGTTCATTTTGTCTAAGATTCGCGTAAACGAGCAAACAACAAATGTACAGAAAATTTGTCTGGACTACTAATTCTTAAGGGTCAGCTTTTGTATTAGTTCATTTGTATGTTTCTGTGGAAAGAGGTCGGACTTTAATTCAGTAAAACGATTTTTCGCTTCATTTAGTGATAATCTTACTATGAGAATCAACCAATTTCACAAGAAAAATATTCCTATAACTTGTCCTCTTGATTTTCTGTGGCACAGTGTTGTTAACATTACTGAACACGCGAAAGACCTGGGTGAATCGTTGGGCAGGGACACAACGCTGACCCAGGTTTGCAATTTAAAACAATATTAAAAAACGAACACTAGACGTTGACGTGGTGAAGACCTCGCGGAAATATTACTTTTTTTATAACTCTTTACATATATACACACATGCGTATATATTCATGTACATATAAAGTATGAAACAGCTTAATTTAGCTTGCGTGTTCCTTCACCGTAAAACGGTCGCATTATTTAATGGCCCTTGAGCATCCAGCGCTGCTAATAAAAACAAACGAACCGCGAAAAAGTTTTTCATCCCGTACAAAATTGCTCTGCGGAGGTTGATCCATTTATGGTTTGAATTCGGCCTTGCGAAAATTGTTTGAACCTCTCACTTTGGCGGTAATTATATTACGTCCCTTGTTTTTTCTCTGCTTTTCGTATGGCTCGGAACCATCCGTAATTCGAACAAACTTCTGGTTGGGGGACTTGCTTACTAAAGGTGTTTCCTTGTCCAATAGAAAAAAGAGGTAAAGCAGTTGTGCTTCTAACTCCAGGTCCTGGGTTACACCTGTGGCAAGGGGATTGTGCATTCTCGTTATCTCTAAAGACCCTGTCACACGGTCAAGTTTTTCCGTCAAACTGTTTCCTACAACTTTCGTCAAATAAACTCGTACACTTATGACGTCATAGAAACGTCATAAACGCCGCAATGTTTGTCTGGGAAAATTGGATGTGTTCAGTTTCTATTTAAAATTTGAAGATTGGCTCTGTTAAAAATTTATTTGATGTTTAACGGTTTCAGACAATTAATATTCTGCATAAGAAAAATGGAAGTCAAGAAGCTTTAAAATAACAAACAACTGCTAGAAACGCAGAAGGTTATGAAGGTAATTAAAGTATGTAGAATAGATCTGGGCCTGAGTGCTATTTCAAGTGAATATCGCACAAAATGTTACGAACTCAGAAACTTTAAATTTAATTGGGCAGGAAACATCACAGATAAATAAAATTTGAATTTAGTAAAGAAGCGACACAAAAATTACAATATTACGGACAGTTCTTCCCGCAATGGACTGCATGGAAAAACAAAAGTAATATCTCACAATGTTTAAATATTTCAAATTATATTCTCCAAGAAAAATGTTTACAGTGTAATACATTGTCAAGCAGATTAAAGATTATTTTGTAAAATTAGCTGGCAGGAAAAATTTTATGACTGTATTTTATCTTCATTATTTTATTGTCAAATAGAGTTGTATTCGAAAATTTTACAGTTTGACTGGGGCTTAATAAAAGAGTAAATATTGAAACGAATATAATCAACGTGTCAGAAATTCCCATAAAATTAGCAAGATAAGAAATTTTTATAATCTTAATTATTTAAACTTCAATAATTACGGAAAACATTTGATGATTCCATGACCTGTTATTTTGACTTCACATGTTGCTCTTCACTTGTCTTAACATAACTTGCTCATTGTCTACTGTATTTTAACTAATACGTCTTTCCTTTGACTTGACGGTCCCCTATTGGTTTAGAGTGAATCAGGACATGTGTTAAATTATACATGCTTTCTAATACCGTGTAGTAACATGTCAAGTGGCATTTTTTTCTTTCTCTTCTACTTACTAAAACACAACTATATTGTTATTGTTACTCAAAGTTACTCTGCAACTTGGCAGTTTTTCTGAAAGCCAATATCATTTATGGTCAGCACCGGCATTTTAAGCGTGTGAACTATCCCTGTTAGCGAAACTTATTTCGGAAAATAGCTAATAATGCTCTAGAATACCAATGTAATATAATCCTCCCCTCCACCCGCACAACCACACCGCTTCAACGTTCGACCAAACATATTTTACAGAAGAAAAATAACCCTTAACAACGAGCATGAGCTTGTTTGATTTTGAATTTTTCCTCAAAGAACTACGTTTAATCGTGAATAATTCGAGGAGGTTAATTTCTTTCATGTTAAAGAACAAAGGAATGTCATTTTATTTATTTTTTTCATATCTTAACCGTTGGCGTATGCAAGAAAGGGTAGGATTTTACTATGAATTCCAAGCGGACTTTGAACACAAGACCATCGGCTTTTGACTTTACGACAGCCTCCTCAAAGAGGTTTTAACGTCGTAAAATAAGCCATTTGCAGATTTCAATTATTTAGTTATTTACGTATTTGCAAGAAATAATATGATTTCCATAGATATTAATTGTATCGGAACATTAATTATGTTAAATGGTATGTAATGTCACTGCTCATTACAATTTTTATTTATTATTTTATTGAAAACACACATTTATATGTCTTCCAGTCTGTCAATTTTGTGATGTGTTTGGAAGGCCCTGGTATATGAGCAGTTATTAATGCACTGCCATGGTAACTAAGTGACATGAGAAATTCTGCCTGTAGCTCTCTCGTGATTGGTCAGTTAAAGATGGCGTTATTTAATTAAAAGTTTAAAGGAATTGTTGGCCATCGTGGTGTTGGGAAGCAGTACGCAAGCAGGCGTGGGTGAGGCAGGACGGCGCCCTGCCGTCCAGACAGTTTGCCACGCCGCGCGTCCACTGCATGAACCGCACTATGCAGCTGCAGCGCACCGCGAGTGCCGACACGAATGCAGTGCGTGTGTGTGAATGTACATAAGGGCAGCGCAACCACATGCCGTCCTCCAACGCAGGCGGTGAACGATGCATTATGGCAGATCCAGCGTATCTAATTTGTAGGGCCATTCAGAAGCAAATAGTTCCAAGTAAAGAAAGGCACACGAATAGAGTAATCATTCAGAGACGCCCCTATTAGCATTTCAGAGTTTTTATTTCGCAATTCTCAAATTCACGTATGTTTCACCTCAGTTGATTCAATGCAATTTCATGCCATACAAGTGTAGACTGTAACTGTTTCTATTTGTGTATATATTTTGTAAAAATATTTCATGCAAGTATTTAAGTCTGTTAATTGTTACAAGTTACAGGCAAGCAGAAAGTAGTGCGGGCGAGCCGTGTGCCGCCATATTCATTCGCCATCGAGCATCTCAAGACGTCGGCACGTGTGGCGTCGCACTCCGGGTGCCTTCACGTTTTAGCGCCAATCACGTTTAGCTGCAAAATTCTAATGCAACGTAGCAGAAACTCTTCTTTCTGCATCCGGAGACGCCACCCCTTCTTCCTTGGGAATAGAATCTCTTGGGGAAGCTTAACGCACCAATAACTCATTCTTATGTACAGACGTGTATTTTCCACAGTTTTGCCTTTCTGGCGAGTCGCAGGCCAGAGTCTGAATAAAGTGTTTGCCTAGAGTTTTTGTGCAATAGTAATTACATGCAAGTTTTCAAACTTTATATCTTGTATTTCAATTACTGCCTTCGGGGTACGGGTCCCATATAACCCGCCTTCGCCCAGTTTCACATAAATTACTTGACAGCCAGTGTGTTCAACTCAGAGCTTTTACATTTTAAGTCGTGTGGGTCAGCCTGAATATGCACACAGTAATTTACATGCAATTATCAGGAGCGAGGGGCTCTTCCAGCATTTCACAGAGAGATTGGATACGTCCGGGCGAACGGCCTGCTTGACCCTGAGATCACAAGCAGTAAAAATTAGCATCGCATGCCGATGGTGTCTGGTGCATAGTCGGGTATCCAAATCCATAAACCACTTAATAATAACTCTTACCGCCCCTCGAAATTTTCCTTAACACAACACCACCCAGCCAACAGGCATTATGGGTTTGGAATGCATGGTATTTAATAAGATTATATTACAACGACCCGTGTTCGGACCTGAAAGCAGGCCGTCTCGAAGGAGACGAATAGGCGAGGCAAGTTTAAGGAACAGATATGCCGGTTTTGGTCACCAAACTCGTAGATATTTCAGGGCAGATAGACCGAATTTTCACGTGTGCTAATATGTGCTGGAACAGTATCGGCACTGCAGGCCCGAGAGCCAGAATAGGGAAACCCGTGATGAGAGGTCCTGCCGCATTCAAGGGGATGCGACTGCCATCAACGAGATCAACAGGAACGCCTATAACATCGAGAATTCTTCGTTTCAAAAATTATATTCAGCTATGTTTGAGAACTATTTTTATTAAGAAGCAGAGACAAAATTATTTTTTATCATGTTCAGCTGATTTGAAATTATTTTAACCGCAAACTGCGATCAACTTGGAAATAAGAACATCGCTTTTAAAACACAGAGGTAATCTGGAGCTAAGAAATAAAACAATTAATTTATTTTCGTGGAAATTAGATTTTTTATTCAAAGTTAATCCTAAGGTGAAAAGGGAAACCTCAGTTACGTGAGAGACTAATGTTGCTGAGGCCGCACAAAAAATCTGGTCTGCAAAAAGCTTACTTTATTCCTGTCATCGTAATCTGATTGAAGGTAAACTAATTAAATTCCGCATTTCTCTGGCCACATCTCTGCTGAGTAATTATTTCTAGTTGCAGTAGAAATTTTCGTATCTGTAATTTTGTTTGTTTTTCTTCATTAGAATTATTTTTGTTGTGTTATTTGCTAGTGTTCTTCTGCCACACACTATAGTTCTTTACATCTGTGTTACACGTTGTCTCCCTACAAAGTACTAGCTACCTACATCCTTACACGTAAGGCATACGTAACACATAGCTTTTGTTGTTAGCTAGCTGCTGTTACATCTGTATACGGAACCGTAACTCCTGGCTCTTGTTAGCAGTTTCTTTACGTCTAGCGACCAACGTGTAAGTTGAACTGTTAGCTAGTGTGGTTACAGTGTTGAAAAGGAGATTTGCATAAAAAAAAACGTAGTAATAAGTCTTTGATGTCTTTAAATGCGAAATGTTACGCTTTGGAGATATTTTGACTTTGAAACCTACATTTTAACCTTGTTTTCATACACAAATATAATTATTTAGAGTTCTTTTTACATGGAGCGTAAATATTTTTCCGTAATGGGAAACTTAAATTTTGTTCTATTCCATACTAAAAATTTTCCCGTTGGTAGGAGGATATTAACCTTTAACTTTTCTGTGAATTCAAACGTAATAAGTTCGGTTTGCTATAAATATGAATATTCCAATGCCAATTTTCTTCCGGTGACAGCAGTCAGTGGAAGCATGAGGACACGTGCATTACTTCAGAGTGCGATTATGTGAAATTTTACTTGCAATATACTGATTCAAAATTGTTTCCATTTTTACCTTGAGGCAGGGTAATTAATTGCATTGTTGAAGAACTTCAGTAGTAATCCACGCCGCTGAAATAACACAAACAGTGAGCAGCAAATTACTTTCGTATTCACAGAAAAAATATATTGGAATATATTTACTATGATAACAAAAATTACTTACATACAAAAAAATTGTATCGCACGCAAAAATTTTAAAAATTATTTATTTAAAGGTTATATGTAACATTTTAGGATAACTGGATTAATATACCTATCTGTCAAACTTAAATAATGCAAAATGTACATATGTCGTGCCCTCTCTTTCACGTAAAAAACATACACTCTCTGTTATCTTAACCAATTAACTATCGAAACTGGCACTAATTTGTAGTTATTTCTCCTTCTTCAATAACTTCGTTCGTAATCTCGTTTTTCGTGCATGAGCGTCGTGGAGGCGGTAGAGTTTGCCGACGTTACTCCATGCATTCCAGCAGGAATTTCTATGGTCGAGAATCAACTTAGAATTAGTCTCGACGTCGCTCATGATCGAAAACATACAAGACATTCTCTGTGAGAGTAATTTAATAATATTACTTGCAATAATCTCTACCTTATCCTCAAGTAAGTGTTTCTTAAACCTGTATTCCAAAATGACAAAGCCCATTTCACAATGCTCGGTGTGTCCAAATGTGGCACAGTAAGCACGAGGATGAAGCTGAACATTTAGCCTGGCCTCCTCGGCCCCTGAAAATATCCAACCAAACAATTTTTGGATATTTCGGGTGCCAAATTTAGTGATCCCCGCATCCAGTTCTCAACTAGAGACAGCACTGCACGAGCAACATATGCGTAATCCCTTTAACGTTTCGCTCAACGCTTATAATTGTCAGTATTAAGTCACAAAGTATAGTCCATTCACGGTTTCTTCAGATGTTTTGAAACAAACCTTTAAGAAATCACCCTGGGAGTAACATGTCAAACTTGTTTTTAAATTACTTTTACGCCACAAATATATAAGAGTGTGATTATCTTTAAAGTTATATGTTTTTTATAATTTAGTCTTTAACGCAGAATCTTCTATAACTTGTAATAATTGTTACTTATTCAATACCAGTTAAAAAAAGTAGTGCGAGCATCGACTTAATGGCAATGGCAGGTAGGAAATAATTCACTGTTGAAATAGTGTTTTAACCTTGTTATTTGTATGCTATTTGTAAATTAAATATTGCCTGTAGAAATATTGAAAATTTTAGGAAGCACTAATCGAAACATATTTCATTGTTAGTGTTAGAAATATTTGCGCAAAATACGGTGCTTAGGCGCTAGTAATATTGTGCTTTTTTTTCGTCCGATTGAATAGGCGGAGCGGAGCTTATCGCTCGCTCTCTCTCACTCTCTCTCTCT
>NQII01009969.1:15723-41112 GCA_002778355.1 Clitarchus hookeri
CTTCACCATCTCCCCCCCCCCTTCATTCAAATTCCGCAATCTCTTTCACTCTCTCGGGAAGTTTCGCAGTGCTAGTAGAAGCAATAAAATTATACATGCTTTCAATTTCATCATATTTCATACTTACTAAAACAAAAATTATAATTTTTGATTTTATAATTGAAAACTGAAGCGAGCGTTAAATGTTTGAATACTTATTATAATATATTAAGATGCTTTGGCAGGACGGTTACAAAACCGAAGTTGGCCGAAGTGGCGACATGACATCGTGTGGTGCTTTTCCTAAACGAAGTGTTAATCTTTTTCCTCCAAAAAAAATTAAAATTACATTAAAAAGTTTTTACACGTTCGGGTTTTTAAACCTATCTATGCAAGTTACGATATTGTGGTAAATCTGTGTTGCCACTTAAGGCGTGTCTGTAACNTCGGGTTTTTAAACCTATCTATGCAAGTTACGATATTGTGGTAAATCTGTGTTGCCACTTAAGGCGTGTCTGTAACCTAACCTAACCTAACCTAACCTAACCTAACCTAACCTAACCTAACNACTTAAGGCGTGTCTGTAATGTGAGTCGTGACCGCTGCGTGTGAAAGGATATTGTGGTAAATCTGTGTTGCCACTTAAGGCGTGTCTGTAATGTGAGTCGTGACCGCTGCGTGTGAAAGGATATTGTGGTAAATCTGTGTTGCCACTTAAGGCGTGTCTGTAATGTGAGTCGTGACCGCTGCGTGTGAAAGGATATTGTGGTAAATCTGTGTTGCCACTTAAGGCGTGTCTGTAATGTGAGTCGTGACCGCTGCGTGTGAAAGGATATTGTGGTAAATCTGTGTTGCCACTTAAGGCGTGTCTGTAATGTGAGTCGTGACCGCTGCGAGTGAAAGGATATTGTGTCTGCATCGTGGTCGTTACGCTGCGTCAGTGTGTGTGTGTGATTGCAAATATTGGACGTGCGAAATGTATACGTATAAACCATAAACTGTTTGTGTAACTAAATTATTTGAAATTCACGTCTGTTTATTTATCACAACCTCTAAACTTTGCCCTATGTGTTTGAAACACAATTGTGTAAGGTGCTTACGTTCCTGTGATTTGAATGTTTGCCACAATTCTCACAAAAACTAAGCCCCGAAAATTTTTTTTAAATTAGATAACTAAATAATTGTCATAAAACGGAGTACATATGCAAAGAAATACGGACAGAGTGAAAGCTATGGAACGCCTTTTTGTGTTCATGTTCAAAAGAGTATTTTATGTTTGTCGCTGCTACGTAAAGAAAAATTAGCAACACTAGAAGAGTGCTTAATTTTTCTTTTTCGTTGTATTGGTTCTTTTATTCCAAATGAGGCCGTCCTTTTGACGAAATAACCCAACCAAATCAAGAACAATATTTTAAATGCTACAGTTTTTCCTACACAGCTGTAAGAATGTTTAACACAGTCGCACCAAAATATTAACCTGTATTGTGTGTAATGTGCTTCATCGTGTAAAAGTCATATATTTAAATAATGCAAAATAATAACTATACGGTCTATTGTCAATACATACATTGCTAAAAAGTGATAAAACTGACCTAAAAATGGCTATGAGTCTCAATAGTAAGAATTCATACGTAATGGTTTTTCAATCATTGCAGAATTATTTGAACAGCTGAAAACAGTTCACAAAGCATTTGAGAGTTAAAACGTAGAAGTCACATGGCAGTGTTTGTGTTCACATGTAGATGAAGAATACGTTATTGGTAACAAGAAGCAGAACTTTAGCAGGGCTTCAGAAAAGTGTCAAAAAACCCTGAATGGCATAACGATGTAATTTGGTAGATGAATGGACAAAATGTTGTACTAAAGATTTTGTGAAGTGTTACAAGGATTCATATTATTTAGTACACCGCCTGCAATTTTTATTTCGAAATAATTTTAATAGTAATCCATTCATGATTCCTGTTAAAATGTATGCTGTTTCGGCATTCTATTTTTCACCGTTTCACTTCATTGAGAACCAGCTGTATTTTTGCATTTACATAGCATTCAGTATGATCTTTGAATGAATAATGCAATGGGGAGACTAGATGGAGAATTGTGGAAATTTGCCATTGCGATGCAGATATCTGTCATGGAAAAACAAGAACGAACACGAAAAAAATACTTTAATAAGTGTAGTCGCACTTGTGTTCTCGGACCCTGTGTGTCACTGCATGAAGACCAGTGCCAGATTTAGACTTGATAAGGCCCTAAGCTATTTGAGATATTGGGCCCTTTGTATGTCCAGATATTATATGTCAGTGCAAAATAAGATTTTCGGATACCTAGAGGGTTAAACGGAAATACAATTATGAAATATATAGATAGTAAAATTATAAATCTTTAACTTAAAATCATTTTTATTCATAACAAAATAAAAAATGCAAACTCTGGTAAAAAGAAACCAAAGTTCTTTAAAAGCCACAATTTACAAAGCCTTATTATCTAATCTCTTGAAACATGTTATAAGTATTAAGGAATTATATTAAACTAAAATATTTTCTTTCTTGCCTATACCAGAGCAAAGTCACTGATGACATCATCAAATAATAAACTGCGTAGTTTGTCATTTTCTATGCACATGAGACAGAGGGAACATAATTTATTTTGAGTAATTGTTGTTCTAAATTCATTTTTTATCCTCTTCAGCTGAGCAAAATATCTTTCTCCAAGAGCAATTTGCAACCATCATACTAAGACACGATCTCAAAAATGTTTCTACATTAGTGATTGCTGATTGGACAAGATAGTTAAATATTACCATATACAGATCCTGATGTGTCAGACTATCATGTTCCGCTGAACCATCGGCTTAACTATGTCTAACATATTGATGAAAATGCTTGACTTCTCCTACAAAATTCATGCTCNAGATTCATGTCCACATCTTCAGGATATGTTTGCCATAAAACACTAACTCCTTCACGAATCTCTTCTTCTGTAGCTTCTAATTTTGTTAAGAATGAAAACTTTTTTGTAGCATCATTGTATACTGAGGCCCTCTGTGCCAAACTTGACTCTAATGCATCCATCACAGGTATCAATGTTTTGATTCTGAACTTGTCTCTTGGCTCAAAGATCTCTAAAGCATTATCTTCACCATCAATGATATGCCTTCTTCTATATCTGCTTTTCTTGTAATCAACATCAGGCAATTTTTCCATTGCTTTTTCTTCAAAATGATCGAACATATCCCTGGAACCTTTAACAAAATCCGAAAGTGAAACATACAATTTCCTACATACATCTAGTCTAATTTGGGGTCTTGCAGTGATTGATTAGTCTTGTGAAATTCATCAAGCAAGTAACTCCACAAATATAACACTACCATAAATTCAAACTGCTCCATTTTATTCAAAATGTTTATGGCTTGATTTCTTGTTTTGTCTTTCTCTGTAGTATCAATATGCAGCTGATGCAATGCATAAATTATTCCATCATAACTATCAAGTATTGCACTTGTGGCCATTTAATGTGCTTCCCATCATGTCTTTGACAAAGACTTTGGAACATTTGAATCATCTTTGAAGAATGACAACAGTACTGCCCATATATGTGTAAATGAAGAAATTATATATTTCTTGAACAATTAACAAAAAAATTTACTGCATCTAAACAATAGTCAACTGCTGCGCTACTAACAAGATTCGGGGAATGACCAGCACATGGAATATACCTTACATACTTGTTAATCTCCAATATTATTTCTTGCATAACCTTGTATTTGACAGACATATTGGGAGCATTATCATATGACTGGCCTCGACACTTACTGAAATCTATTTTGCACTCATTTGTAAGGTAGTTGTGCACCATCTTAGCCATACTTTCCCCTGTGTGGCTACCCATCTCTAGGAAAGTTAGAAAACGTTCAATAGGGAGCCCATCATCTGATGAAACGTACCTCACAATAAAAGTGAGCTGATCAATGTGGGACCGGTCTGGAGTGGAATCTACAGATAAACTGAAGTACACTGCAGTTCTTAAATCATCCAAGATTGAAACTCTTACTTTACGTGCTATTATTTGGATAAATTCATCTCATATTGTTTTAGACAGATAAGATGTGACGCATGATCCTTTATTCCCAAATTATTTTATATGGCTTGCTAGAAAAGGATTAAATTTTGCTATAAGTTCGAGTATTCCAAGGAAATTGACATTGTGAGGAGAACCAAATGTTTCTTTATCTCCTCTGAAAGGTAAACCACGCTCTGCCATAGTAATTATGACTGCCACAACTCGTTCAAGAAAATTTTCCAGTACTGCCGTTTATTATTTATCTGTTCTGCTACTTGGCAGTCAATTGTTGAGCCACGTTTTCTTGTAAGATATGTTACCGAAGCTGTCCTATGGTCTACAGAGTTTTCATGACTTTGAACTAAATAGGTATTGCGCCAATCACAAAATCCATCGGATTATAATAGTGTAGAAGAATTTGAAAAAGTTTACACACGAAACAGTATAGACGACTAGTTACTGGTGAATATACTAACCATTCTCTGCAATTTTTTTTACCATTAACCCGTTTGGGATAGAACAAGCTTTTTGAGCAACATCTGTCTTGGTTTGCAAAAAATTTCTTTGATTTTTGAAATGAGCCATTTGAGTGCGGACATTCTGACGGACCATTTTATACCCATTATAAAACCTCATCTTTACTTAAACCACCCCATAGCCCAACCTCATTCTGTTTGTTTTTTGACGCTGAATCCTCTGTGCTTGTACTACTCTCTGGTTTATAAATCTTAATATTTGTTGCATCATTCGTTGAAGTAGATTCTATACAACTAGATGCACCAGGTTCTGTACCAGGAATAGGATGAATATCCCGTGACTGACTCACTGTGGTGGCGGCTTTTGGTTCATCAGGGCCCTTATCTATCTTTGTTAAGAAAGTTTATAATTTTGTTAACTTGTTACTCTCTTTTGAGCTCCACTTTTATAACTTCTGGTTGACATCTTGCAAACTGTGGGCAGAATATTTAGTATAACTATAAACATACATTTAAAAGTAATATAATGCATGACATTTTTTAAAAATGAAAATTTCCTGTGATATTACCACTACTTACCAGCAAGCGATATTTTTATAATAAATAATACATGCAAAGAGAAAATTAACAATATCATCTCAAGTTTTAATATAAGTTTAATTAATAAAATTAAAGAAGCAAAAAACAATAAACATATACGTTAATACTTAATTTAATACAATCAAAACAAAATAATATGTATTTTTTATGTGTAGTTATTTTAAATATATATTTAATAATATTATTTAAATATTATATCTCATGTTTTATCACTTAAACCTATTTAGGACAATATGTCATTAATTTCATTACGTCTTATCAATGTTTATTTTTAAGAAATTATTATCATGCAAAGTCGGCTGTTATTTTGACTTGAAAATATAGAAAATGAGTTCTTTATTTTCCCTTTTTTTCAATTAAAATACGATCGCAGAAAAATTATTGCATGCAACACCTGTACTAACGATGTTAATTACGCACAACTATCCAATATAGTGTTTGTTTTTATCAAAATATTGTAAAAAAAAATTTTATGCGGTAGAAAATATTCTTGCAATAGTTAGGTTATGTGCGTACTTAAACAAAATGCTCTTAACTGAAATGTAACTTCAGTAAGGACACAAAATAACACTTTCCAAAATAATGTCAACAATCAAATAATCAAAGAAACACACTGTAAATACTAAATAAATGGTCAGAAATATTGTATCGTCTGCCGGCTCACTCGAACTACAAAAGGTCAGCGCATGCTCGAGTGTAGCGGAGTAACACAGGGGAATCCCCGTGTTTATAGTAAAATTAATTATATACTTCACATGTTCCATTTCTATTATAAAATAATAATGAAATAATTTTTTAATTTCCCGAAATTACCGACATTTGCTGTCGAAATTTATTAGTAATTCTGGTAGTCATAATAACAGGTAATACCGGTTAACCGGTTATCGGTAATGCAAACCCTAGGCACAATAGCGCTTTGTTCTTCGAAAAGTAGCGCTCAAAAATAGGGTGAAGAGTATGGGACGTTCCGGACGTGCGGCATTGGGACAAATATTGCTGCATTGTATTTAAGTATATATGACAATTGCTCACTCGGACAATTTTTTTGGGGGCCCCCAAGAAAGTGATGGCCCTAAGCTATAGCTAGTGTAGCTTATACGTAAATCCTGCAATGCTCAAGACGGAAACAGGTAGCAGTTCCCAAAACGTCGCATTCTGTCGTGTCTGGGTAAACTACTGTGTTTGTGAGAGTTACTTTGTTGGCTTTGGTTGTCAGTTTTATCTTATATGTGCAAGTAGATAACTAGCCTGTGTCACCTTTGGTGCGTTTTCTGTTGGTTATATAAAGGTTTCCATATATATATATATATATATATATATTTATTTATTTATTTATTAGTTTTCCGGATTTAACTTGCTGTCCTGTTTTATATGACTAGATAGATACCTTTATGGAATCTGCTCGCTTTGTACGTATATATTATTGACTACATAATACCTGGCATGCTGTGCTTGAGTGGGTTTCCTTGTCGTTTTGTCCCATTTTGCTCCTACATATTTTGTCAGTGTTTTCCTAATTTATTTTTCAAGCAGGTTTCTTGCCTGTGTTGTTTTTTTTTTTGTGTTATCTGTTAGTTGTGTATATATTAATATATTTTTCGTAACTATTTCCTGTCCTATTTTTTGACTCTATTCCTTCTGGAATTTTCCAGTGCTCTATAAGTATATTTCGTTCCTTCTCTTATTTAAGTATTTTTTCCTTTTCAGTTTTGTTTATCTATGACACACATCTGCATCGCAATGGTGAATATCCAAAAATCTCCATCTATTCAGAGCAGTGAGTACTAAGGTTCCCTTAATATATTTATTTCTTTCTTGTTGAATTTATTAGTGGCAATTTTATTAGTTTTAAATAAATTTTTGTAATATTCTTCGTTCCAACCACATATTTTTTAGAAGACGGTCATACGTATGCTCGCAACAACCTTGGCAGCAATGTAAGAAACCTTGTTCAAAATATAATTGTTACGTTTAGCATGTCGCCTTAAAATTGTTGGAAAAGAATTAATTTTCTTTATTCTATGTCAACAGTATATTCATAAATTGAAAAGTGAATAAATTATTTATGAATATGGCAGGGTTCTGTGAATTAATGATTATAATGTAATCAGAATAACAGAGCTGATAAGCTCTGTTATTGTGAGATTTTAGCGCCCCTTATCGGTTACATGAACGATAAATGTGTTGGTTTCTGGCATAGTCTGTAAACATTGTAAAAACTTCTGCAGCTTTCTCAAAACGTAGTTTTTTTATTATACAGTTTTAGTAGGTCGTAAGATGCGATAAATTCATAGTAATATTTCTTTGTACAAGAGCCTAATAATATTTAGCTCTTGTTTATAGTTATCGTTATTCTTTTAATCTTTCTTTTCGAGTCGTACTAGATTTTTATTTAATGTATTTGAGATAACACTTATAAGGCAGTTAAAATGCAGATTTCATTATTGGTTTTAATTTTTCGTACAATTAAATATTAGTTTGCTTTAAAAACATTTTTATCTAATTAAAATGTTATGTACTCCCATCATACACGCAATTTATGTATATATTCCAACTTATATATCGTTTCATACTCTCATTATTCCCCTATATAATTTGTAGTAAGATCAACAAACGAAAATAACAACTCTTCATGCTACCAGAATTTTATAATGACCTGATACTCCAATATTTATTTTCCAGAATGTTGACATCACTGTATTTTTTTCTCATTTAAATGCGCGTCTTCTGTAATAAAATTGCCTCAAAACACCACGCGTACTCTATTCTTAAGAATTTTACCTGAAGATTAATGAAAAGACAGACAGTGTTATATATTTGTAATTTGTGATCATTGATAAGACCCCAGACAGACACGTGTCTCAACAATCACAAAATATTAAAAACTAGCGTACCCTGCCACGCGTTTCTGGGGCATAAAATATTTTGATTCTATTCATTTCTGTGAACATTGAGAACAACAAACTGAAATGTTCAAAAAGAGAGCTTTCAAAAAAGGTTGCTTCCTGATGCAAAAGCATGGTAAAAATGAGTTTTTTGCAGATCGTAGTACCTTTGCAGGTAAAAGCGATAAAAAATAAAGGTGTACAAACACTCGCGGGAACGAAAGTAATGTTTATTAAAAAAACCAGAATGAAAATCGGTTGATTTTTTCGGGAACTATACGCGTACGAACTAACTGACACAACTTATATATATATATATATACATATATATATATATATTAGCTGTGCCCGCGTCTCCTCTCTCGCATGGAATACGAAATTATTGTTTAGGTTTTTTTTTATAAGGTTCTCCCTTCCACCAACGACGCCTCCATCCTCCGACACCATTGCTCTCCATACGTCCACGTAAGGTAAACCTATTGCGAAAGTAAGTTTTTTGAGATATTTTCTCGCTATAAATAGTAACCAATACCGACGTTCAGCCATCCAAATATTTATTTGCAAGAAATTACATTAATCTGTTGCTAGGTTGCGACGTTGCATTATGATTGCTTTTTTGTACTTTTTCATATTTGAATAAGAATTTCCCCAAGGGAATGAGAAATTTTCTCGGGGTTAAAAATAGCCTATGTCACTTCCCTGTTCTCCAAAATCTCTGTGCAAAAATTGACTTATATCCGTTACTCCGTTGCGACGTGGTAGGACAAACAAAGAAACACACTTTGTATTTATATAATAGTTAGGCTATTTATAGCAAGGATTGACATACTTTTCAATTACATATAGATCCATTAGTTATTTTCCTTATTGATACTTATCGATATATCGATAAGTAACGACATATCTATTAGTATCGGTATATCGATATATCGAGCTCTGACGCAGGATTCTACCCCAAGCGCTAATAATCTGAAATTTTTTTTGAGAGAATGAGATATTTTTTTTAAGAAAAAAGTAGCCTATGTCAACTTCTACTGCGGTACAGAAGCGCAGCCGCCGCTATTTCGTGGTACGGCCTGCGCGAAGTAGCGCAAGGGCAAGCCAATACATTCGCGTTCAGAAGAAGTGGGGTCCGAATCCCAGTCCGGCCATTCCCATTTTGTAACGATACCATAATTATGGTTTGGTGTACCATAACTTCGGTATTTCGTATGATAATTTCGTACCAACCAAGCCAATAGAACCCTCCAACTATTTTTGTGCAATAAATTACGTCAATCTGTTGCTAGGTTGCGACTTTACATTGTTGACGTGAAAGTATGGTAAAAATTAGCTTTTGCAGATTTTAGTACCTTTGCAGGTAATACAGTTAAAAATGAAGGGTGTACAAACACTCATGGGAACGGAAGGAACGTTTATAAAAAAAACTGAATGAAAAAATTTAGATTTTTTTGGAAGTTACACGCGTCCGAACAAATGGACACAAGGTTTATATATATAGATAGATAACGTGGTTTTAGTTCTCAAGCAAAAGATAAACTTTGCTGGATTTACGTGTGACCGTAAAGCAGAAGAGTTGCGGAACTCTAGCAATATGACATGTATGTCACGATTTTGATCAAAACACTTTAATCATATTTAACATGTTCCTGCTGCATGTTCAGTTAGTCAATTACCTTAAGTGTCAAAGGCATTTGCAGTTTACATAGTGGCATCATAATTTCTGCCAAACTCCCTTAATTCTTAGAAACTGAAAGGCATGTTGTCTGCAACTAGGACACTGTGAATTCCGTGTGTTAGGAATATGATTTCTAAGAATGTTACAATCGTGGAGGAGTCATTGAGTGCAGATGAACAAACTCTTTATAATTTAATTAATGATACCAAAGAACGAGGTATGGATTAGAGTAATATTCGAGAATATCAAATGCTACTTTGTGAATTGGTAACATTTGTGCTTTTTGTATAATATTTGATTTTTTGGGGTTTTAGGCAATAGGCAAAGGGCACATTTCGCAAGGCAATTTTCAATATCTGCATTCATGCATGCCTAATATAGCCTTTGTCTTCGTGATACGAAAATGTCATTGGTGTTTGTTATAAAGTACAAATCCTTTCAAGTAAGCAGGGACCACAATCCCAGCTTCCGAAATTACCATTCACTCTTTAACTACAAGGACATTCTTAAATTGAAAAAAAAATTCCAATCTATAGAGTTATTGTTTGGAATTGAACCAGTCATAGAGTAAAAGTTTGTGCAATTCATTTACCAACTCAATTCATTTCGTGTGTTGCTGAAAACTATTTGTGTTGTTGTTTGACATATGCACAGTATGAAAAACTTAATTTTAGGTTTACATCAACAACGACGACATCAGCTATTGAACATGCCCTTCTCAGCGCATCACCTATACACATCTATGAGCCAGGTCCTTATACATGCTTAATACAATACAAACTTATTTAACAACTTAGTTTGCAATTTCTTGGAAGGTATCTTGTCAATCTCGTTATTTATAATTGATATCACATGCTGGTAAAATGTCGACAAATGTTTGCAAGGATGGCTCTGAAGTAAAGAGAGTTTTTTACTTTCTCATGCAAGTACCAGGAAATTTAGGTTTCCACACAAACAAACATACTTTTTTCAAAACAATTTCTGAGTGGATTTGTGACATTGGTGAAGATGGGAATCAAGTCTTATAGATAGATCTTGTTTGCATTTTGCAACATTATAATTGTCAGTGGATGTGATTTTACCCTCACTAGAAAGAACACGTAGTTTTAGCATACTTTCCTAAGGAAAGAAATGCTTATAAGATCACTTTCCTGTCTGTCTGTGTCTCCCTCGGGAGGAAAATTTCTGGACGTTTGAGGTGGTGTGGCAGTACCATGCTATAGTAGCCAAGCCTGGCTACCGCATTTGACCCTAGAAAGGGTGGGTGATGACTCTCTTATAGCCTCTCTCCACTCATGGCGACCCAAGAATCGTCGTGCCACCCATGGTTCCTCAGACTGGGCTCCGCCACCCGTCTCCCTATGGGAACCAGTCCCCTCGCGGCTTGTCAGGTGTATCTGCCGTGATGGCTTGGACCGATAGTTGGTACCTAAGCCCGACCTCTTGGCGGGATTTTGGACAACTTGGCATTCAGGCCGATGGGACACAATACTGGAATTTCATTGTGCAGAAGTTCTAAAGTCTGGAAAATATCAGCGTCCGATGACAGCTCCTCCAGCTGCATTGCTGGTGAATGGATGGGTTGCGATGGCATGGAGACGGTGATGAGACATAGAAGAACTCTGAAACCTACGGGTCCAGACCTACGAATTTTGATAAGGATCGAAACTTTCCGTTCAGAGTCTATCGCACGCTGCCCATCTATACTGGTAGGTGTAGTTGGTAAGGTGGTCGAGCATTTAAAACCCACTAGTGCCATGGCAAATTAGTGGGAGCGTGGGCTTATTGGGTTTGCCCCACCAGAGGTTTTCTCTGGTATGCCAATCACTAGAGGTTGGACTCGTACTGGCAATGTTTAACTCTGTATGCTGGAGGAGGTCTGAAGAGATTCTCCTCTCAAATAAAGACCGGGCGGTGAGCGGTAACCATCTCCGGTTGTGTCCTGGTAAGACACTAGGGGCATGGATAGAACGCCGGCCAGACCACACGCTTGGTAACTGATTACGAGGGTCTCAGAACCTTGTGGTAGGGTTTTCTTGGTGGCACTTGTGAATCAGGTTGGGGCTTTCAATTTGGTTACTTCATGTGCGTAGCTGGGCAGCCTGCGATGGGAGAGCGCGATCCCTCTTCCCCGATGAGTGGGCGGTCTTAGCACGGGATTGCCACGAGACTCAGAGCGCTAAGTGAAAATATATAAGAACGAAAGCCGAGGGGCGATAATATTCGCATCCTTATATAACTAACTTTATATAACAGTATATATAACTAACTTTAAATGATTCTACACGGAGATTCTTTTGTCCTTCAGTTTGTAGAATAGTGCCACACGAAAAAATAATGTTTTCGTGTCATATTTCGGGAAACAATTAACCGGTTTCTATCAAATGTGGCAAACAAGTAGTACTGTGTTAGGTTAGGCGATGTTAACTGAAATGTTTTATGTATGTTAGACTCTTATTTTCATAATGGTGGCCATATATATATATTTTAGTTTTGTGCACCATATTGTCAAAATCATGTTTTTAATCCCAATGAAACTTTGTACACTGGTTTTATATATTCAACCAACAAATCTGTTCTCACCAAATCTCTTTTTTCCACAATTTTGTAAAATAGAATTACATGACATTCCATTTTGTAAGATAGGCCCACATGAAATAATACCGTTTCAAAGTCGTATTTAGGGAAACAATAAACCGATTTATTTCAAATTTTGCGAAGATGTACTGTGATAGGCCACATACATTTTTAGGTTTTAAGTGTGTAGGTCCCTTATTTTTTGAATAGCACCTATAAAACCATTTCAGCTTTGTGTACTATATCTACGAAACTATGTAAAATGTTTAAATTTTAATTAGTTTATTGTATTTATGAGAATAATCGAAAGTGCTTATACATGAAATTTTTGTCCTCCATTTATGAAGATCGTCACTCTCGAAGACCAATCAACCGATTAATAACAAAATTTCATTCAAGTATTGCAAAGTGGGGTATGCAAATTAACATGTGTTATGTGCAGCAGGAACGTTTTAATAAAGGTTAAAAAAAAAAATTAGTTTAATATGCTCAATCAATAAAACTTTTCAACAGAATTAAACCAAATTTTGAATGCAAGCGGTATTAACAAGAAGTGTGCTTTAAGAATATAGAAATTCTCTTTTGCCAGATTATTTGTACAATATTATCACGTGAGTAAATGGAACATTTTAGCATATTTCCGGAACAATTCAACTCATCTCCACCTATTTTTGCACACTTACAGAAGGCCATCTACAATTGAAGGGTTTAAATTTTGTCAGAAAATGATTTTTAAAATAGCAGTCATATGAATATTTATATATGTTTGGCATATCTATTTAACAATTTAACAAATTCAACCAAACCTTTAATGCCGACATTAAAAATTACAAACATCGTCTACAGAGTCCGTTTTAAGCAATTTCGGAAATAGCCCCGTTTAAGGAAAAATGTTTTTAGGCCATATCTCGGAGACTATTCGCCAAATTTATCACACAAGTAGCGTTATGATAGCCCATGCAAACTTGTGTGTTTTAGTGTATCAGATACTAATTTTCAAAATGATGGTGGGGTTAATATTTCAGGTTAGTGAAGCTTATCATTAAAAAACATTTACTGATTATATCCGAGGTTGATGCTCCGATTCCTAACTTTCTGATGCATTTAATTGCAGGCTAGATTAATTTTACAAGGTTTTGTAAATTCTAATCCTATATAAGTCACTTGTGCATTTTGATTGTCTTGGTTCTGTTTCACATGTTTCTGGTTTCATCCCTAATGATATCGTTGTCAATGAGACGTCAACGGCTACCTGTCATCTAAGCGTTCAAGAAATTCTTTAAATCGTTATCAATGAGACGTCAAAGGCTACCTATCATCTATACGTTCAAGAAATTCACTTAATATTATTTGCACCCATGCAGAGGAAAGTAGGCTCATTAGTTATCAGTAACTTCTTGTTTTGACAGAGTGACCTGTATACTGTGCCTCATTTACCTCGTACTCAAATTTTTTGTAAATTGAACTTTGCATTACTGTTTCGAGCCCCGAGGAACACTTCTGCAAGTGTTTTATAATTCATTTGTTCGTCCTAATCATATATGTGTAAATAATCAACATTAATGATTACATCACCTTTAACCTTAATATTTTTGTATTATCTTTGAAATACGCCAGTCAAAATATTCAACTTGAATAGCTATATTCTGAATTTATATGATTTAAAGACAGTGAAAATTTGCAGAGTAGAGAACTCTGAGCGCCAAGATTTACATTTTCGCACGAATCTTGGAGATCTAGTACACTAAACCATTGAGATCTATAACATTACAATTTTTTCCTTCCCCTGTTATTTGACAACCTCCCTAAAAACGGATATCTCAACATATACATTAAAAATAACATAATTATTTCCTGAGTGTCTAGACCGAGTCTTAAAGAACTATTCAGTTCCTCAACAATTACTAACCTATTAACCCACTCCACATGAATGTTTCATTTATATATTATGCTTAGCTGGCATAAACCCTCAAACACATTTTTCAGCGTCTTCCTTATTTCAAGCGGAATTCCGTGTGTAGGATTCGAGGATCGGCACGTAGTTCTCCTTTAATTTTATTGTGTACTGTTTTGAAAATTTACAAATGCTACAAATAACATTTCTATAGCGATGATATTCTCTTTATATTGTTGGTATATTTCGCGTTTCACATTCTTCTGCATAATACCTAACTTCTCGTAGTTTTTAAGTCCTAAGATCGACACAGAACCTTCATTAATAATGACAAGTGTTTCCCTTTCAATTTTTTTTTGAGGTAGAGAGTTAAACCACTAATACATACAAATTTGTTCTTGGAGTTTTTGTAAACATCAAGTGATGCGTTTTTGTGCAGTAACTAGATTTCTTGAGATACAAATTGAAAATGGGAAAATCTTTTATGTAGTTAATTCTAGCTCACTGAGGAAAGACTAGTGATTATCTTTATTTGGGACACTAGAATGCATTAATAGTCTCCAGAAACAAAACTGACATGCTTGGGGCTTTCAGCATATTTAGCCTTGGTCACTCACCAGGGTTTGTCCCGCAGATGTGTGCCCCGCACTTTTGTGGAATGGTTTCGGCAAGCACACAGTGAACATAGTTTTCTTCTCGCAGGGCATTTCAGTGGGTCCCTCGTGTGTTGATAATCGCACCACTTGTATTCAATACCTGCATTGGGTCTCGGTGAACTCATTGTCTTGCTGGAACTGTGGTTAGTCCTGGTATTTTATTTTGTTTCATCAACACTGGTGTGATTAGCCGACATCCCGTGGCGCAGTCGGTTGGTACGCCACCGGCCTGCGGTGAGGGAGGTTTTGCGTTGGAATCCTAGATAAGTGTGTGGGTGTTATTTTAAGTCAGGTGATAAGTTAGTTTCTAAGCTGTTCCCTTATAAGCCTTCGGGTAAAACACCGGGGAAATTTAATAAGCTCTTTCCAATACATTACAGTACTGATGTGATCTGGGTTACCTTGAATGGTTTGCATCACCTGATTTGTTTGAGTGGATGCTAGTTCTGCTGTACGGAAAAATTAAGTGGTTTCTTCTATGTCCACATCTCCCATTTTTATAATTTTTTTCTTGTGTTGGACAATTACATGATCCAAAAACAATCATGTCACAAAGAATTTCATCTGTATTTTTTGAATTCACACTGTTGCAAGTGTTTTAATAACTTTTAAAATTTCATAAAATTTTTTACTTTCTCTTTGTTGTTATAATACAAATGCAAGTATGCAGGATGTTTTTCTTCGGATTGCAATATGTCCGGAACTTGTCAAGAACAGTGGCAACGGTCTTGTTTTGGTTCTCGTCCTCGGTGAATTTGAAGGAGTTAGAAGTCTAATGCATCCTCTACAGCAACATTTATAAGAATATCTATCTTCCGCAATTATCTTGGGGATAACAGATCACATGCTTCAAGGTAGACATCATACACCTGTCTAATGTTATTCCAATTCTCATTCAGATTGCCCTGCAGCATTATGTTTGGCCGGTACACTGAATGCATTCGCCATATTGTACCTTGAAAAAAGTTCAACCTTCTCTTATTCAGCTGTATGAAAACTGATCACTTCCAAGCAAACTCACTGTGACGGGTTGTCAACTTTCCCCGTATAACATTTAATCAACGGTCATAAAATGTACGCCAAAATTACCCTACCTGGTGATGCAAGAGAAATGGGGCTCTCATCGTAGCAGCAGGGGTCGCAACCAGCTGGATAGCTGGTCAGTCAAGAACTGATACGATCAGAGGGCACGTGGTGCAGCGATTGCCTCCTTCTCATTTCCCTTCTATGCCCGCTCCAGAAGACGACTTTTTGGCCACGTGGCAAGGCGACGTTTCGAATTGACCAATGAGAAGCGATCGATGAGTCAAGTGGTTCGAGAACCCAGAAATTTTGTACAAATATACATTTAAAGGGCTTATAAAAGCAGAGAGAACCAGACACCGGGGACAATTATTTAGGGGGTTTTATTCTTCGGTTTATATATCTATGGGGAAGGGGTGACGTCAGAAACGATAAAAGGCAAACATATGTAACTTTTATTATTGTGTTTTTACTGTTTCTATTTGGGTTTCACAGACAATTTGTTAAAGTATTATTTCATGTTTTATACAACTGTTTGCGATGACCCTGTTAGGCATATATTTCTACAGTTTTGGTGGAATCACAGAATAACATGAAGGTTTTTCAAATGCGAAATTATTGGGGTTCTCTTTCATAGTTCACACTTTTCCTTTAAGATCTCAGGTTTTGTGCACCGCCTCCTCAAGGATGTTTCTCTGCCATATGTAAAAAATCCAAACGGTTACCTGTTTCAAATATACAAATACTAAAAGGACTGAAGTACTTATCGCCTGTTTTAGGTTTCGGAGGCTATCCGTTGCACCGCAAAATAAGCATTTGTCTCCTCCGCTCGTATGAACGATTCATATCCTACTAACTGCACAATGTTCTATCTGTATATGCTAACCAAGATATTATATAGTAAGCTNCTATCTGTATATGCTAACCAAGATATTATATAGTAAGCTTTACATTTGTCCTTCCTAACGTTTGCCAATAATCTTCCTACTAACTTTCGCCAGTCTTGCCGAACCATAACTTCATGCATTACTACAAATTAATTTTTATTTACTTGAATGTATATTTTTTTTAGCACAGATATCCATTAAAAATAAATAATTAGTTGTTTGTAAAGTGTTGGTTTCTAGTTGGGAAATATATTGCCGCGTAGCTAAAATTTTGTTTCTGTAGTCGTGCTGGTTCTGGTGTTATATCTTTCTCTGGCGCTCCTGTGAGGCCGCCAGACCCGGGTGTTTTGCAATAGGAGGTCGACATCATCGGCTTGTGCTGAACTATTCACGGAAGTGTAACGTCGTCTTAGAGTTNGCAATAGGAGGTCGACATCATCGGCTTGTGCTGAACTATTCACGGAAGTGTAACGTCGTCTTAGAGTTCGGTGCATTTTGTTGTGAGTTAGACAGTTTTGGTTGCTGAAAGGAGGCGCTGTTGCGAAACACGTAGACGAGAGGCAGAGCCCACCTCTGGTTTTAACGACCTAATCTCGCTCTGTCAGCTGTCATGCAAGCGCGGGTCATCTTCCAGGGTGAGTTAGGTTCGCGGAAGTTCACAGCCGGCCGTGGAACGTAGAGGATGTGTTTGTATGGAGCGCATGCCTGAGGGGGCCCGTTGGACCAGCCTTAGGGCTCTATAGTATAGTTAATGTACGGCCAAGAAGCGTAGTGGACGTGAGTCCTGTAAGCTCTTACTTCAGGCAGGCCCTTGGCTTCACCAGTGGGCAGTTTTAATTTGTTGTAGAGTGGACAATTTGGCCGCGAACCTGATAGGACGTGGGTTTGTTATTGTAACATAGTGGTCCGTTCATGTTAGGCGCGGTGCGGCTCTGGGCTGGATAATTGCCGGCCCCTCGAGCTGGAGTTATGTGCGGGAAGTTGGGAGAGGAGTCGTGTTTGACGCACTACGTGTGTTGGCCACAGGTGGATATTGACAGGATACACAGAGCTTCTGGACGGCAAACTGCGTCAACCACAGGCAGATAAGTAGAGAGCATCGTGTAGTTTCAAAATAGGTTGAATTTATGTTAAATTAGCCTTTTGCTGTCCTTGTTAGACAAACACTTCTAATTTAGATTTAAAATTTAATTAATTAATGAACTATCCACTCCTGACTGTCAGGCTGATTAAATTAATTGGTTTTATTTTGGAAGGTAATAAAAGTGTTTGTTCTAGTCAGATCACTAAACTGTGTTTAAGAAGATGTTTGTTTTGCTCTCCTTTAGAGAGGTACCCGTTGTTGTTTACATTTAAATTTTAATAAATATGTTTTACTTATTGTTTTAAGTATCCTAGGTTTTATAATTTGTTATCCCCTTCATCTAGAACTAAGAAGAAACCTAAAATCTGAATTGGAGAATGAAAAGAACTCTAGTGAAAAATTGAAATTATGAATTAACAGTGACACCGCTTTAAAGCGCCATGTAGAGTGTGAGCTGCTTGTATCCGAATACCTCGTACCCAGAGAGGAAGTACACTCTCGCAATGCCAAGGAGTCTACCTTTAGACGGTCAAGAAAGTTGCTCTATTTTATTGTGTTTATTTATTTTAGGCATCTTGTGTTATGTCACCCTTGTACGTTGTTTGAAGTCGACAAGCTAAGCGACTGCCCTACTTAGTATTTGTTTATTAACATTTTTTTTTAGTTTGCTAAGCGCCTGTTAACAAAGATTGCAGTTGTCCGGCCTGTTTGACGAAATTTCCAGTCTTGATTAATTTAATTTATGGTTTAAAGTCACGCACGTGGCGATATTGTTGGTAACTGGTAGGTATTTGATTGACTAACGCATCCAGCTATTGGCAGTTAGCTAAGTAAGTAAGATTGAAAATGCGGAGTGTTTAAATCCAATTTTTTTGCCTTTATTTTGGAAAGCCTTTAAAATGTTACATAAATGCATTACACATTTCTAAACAATTTCAGAACTATTTTGTACCACGGTTTAATAAAAATTTAAATTCATATAAGTAAACAAAATTGAGATATTTAACTTTTGAAATTAAGAATAAATAACTCGTTATAAAAACAAATATTTGAAGAAACCCGTCTATCATTTGAGCTAACTGGTATCTAAAATATATATCACCATAAAATAAACTAAAAAATTAATTTAATAATATAGCACTTGAATTTAGATTGGCGTTGTTATACATACATATTATGATATATGTTATTTTGGAGTACCAAATTATCTTTCACCGGTTTTTCGTTTTCACTGTACGCATTTATATGAGAAAATGATTATTTTACGACATTGCTCACGAGTTTATGCATTCAGAGCATTAAGGCAACAAAAGGCTAAAAAATAAATTTGATGTGCCATAATGAAAAGAATGAAAGCCAAATCCATAAACTTGGCTACGTCAGTGTAATTCGCATGTGATCATAATTTAATACAAATAAATTATGGAAAGTCTGAAATATTAATACGGCATGGAACTAAATTCTATTTACTGAACAGAATTCAGTATTTCATATTTCTTCATTCCTCAGACGGAATCACAGTAAGGTAATAAATATCAAATCGGACTCGTAAATCATAAGGAGTGAGTTCGCGCCCAACACGCAACGAACACTAGAAATACTTCATTATGAGGGTTGTTATGAAGGGTTGCATGTACTGATGGACGGAGCAAAAAAGCGGAGTTTTCTAGGTAAAAAATTATATATGTTTACAACTGGAAGAAAACGTAATTTAATTAACATTATGCAACGTTGGTGTTACATAATTATTTAAAAATTTGGCGAGCATATTACATTATTGGAAAATGCTAGTATACCTTTGTTTTGTAAATGACTGGAAATCGTTTGCTTCCGAAGGACAATGTGTCAAGCCAAGGTAGACCAGTGTGACATTTCAACTTTGAGACAACGTAATGTTACATTGTTGGCCAAAAGCTAGCGCTTGGTAAACACTCGTCCAACCAAGAGTTGCTACTGGAAATAATGTTGGTAAACATCGTTCATATTTACTGAGTTAGTATAGATAGTGATTTTTATTGTTATTATTTTACACACTATTAAATTACTTCTTTCGTTCACTTTATACAAAGTCAAAAATGTGGCACGGAAATATTTAGCCTTAAATCTTTTTAACGTGATTGAAACTTTGTAGATGGAATAAAAAGAGCAGAGAGGGTAAATTACTATATGGGAAGTAATAAATATCTCTTTTGTGGTGTAGTTTTGTTTATTTTGATTGGAGGAATTTGGAATAAGTACAAAATATCTAGTAATCATTCCAGCGAAAAGAGAGGAAAATCAAGCACATAATACGTGTCACTTATTGTATTGAGTAACTTCTCGTTTTAACAACAGTAACGACAATATTAAAGATGACTGTAGTTGCTTAGCTGCCATGGAAATTTACTCTGTGCTCTAACCTTAGTTCTGGTAATTTTTTTTCGGCACGCGTTTTTGTTATACGCTTTTTTAATTTTCAACGAGGCTTTGCTATGCTTAGCAATTTATTATGACTGTGGCAATTATTCAGTTCACAGAAATATACAAAAACCATACTAAAATCACCATGACGTTCTTGTATTAAAATAACAATAGCGATCTCTACAGTAGAAAAATTGTGTGTGCGACCGCAGTAAGAAAACTACCACGCCGCCAACCGGAAGAATGCTCGAGAAAATTGCAGGCATTGCGTTATTTGCGAATGTTAGTGAACCTACAATTTTATTCAAAATTTTTATATACTTTTTTATTTGTAATATGTGGATATTGGGGAATTGACGTCTAACATCCTTAGAATTTGTATAAATTTTATGCGCTACAATATGTCGTACATTATTTTGTTTTTGTGGTTCAGATAATTTACTCTAGTAAAATAGGCAATGGTTGAACCGTAACAGGATGTTATGGTGTGATCAGGCCTTAGCTGAACAGCTTGCCTGATCACACCTTCAAACATTAAATCTGGAAACGAGCGGGATTGCAACGCCACAATTTAGTCGTCGATCCATCCTTGCGAAGGAAGACAGTTGCAGAATTCCCCTCCACCGGTCACTGCGCAGGGCCGCAGAACCACGCGCTTGATATAGGCCGGCGTAACACCCGGAACAGCGTCTTTTCGTCTTTTGTCCTTTGTCCGACCCGACCAGCGGAGCAGACAAGGAAGATGGGTGTGTCCGGCCGGCGTTAACCATCTCGTAGAATCAGCCTCCGGCTGCAACAAGGTGATGACTTTCCACTGAGGTTTAATTACAATGGCGTGAATCATAATGTAATTAAATAATCATCTTGGCATTAAATTTAAATCTCCCCCGATCAATAGTCATTTAAATAGCAACTGTATAATCTTCATGTAATAAAATCTCATCAGATACTGTTGTGCTCTTCCGAATCATGAGTGATTATTTAGCTATGTCCCTAAATACTTTAAAGTACGGGCAAGCTGAAAAGCTCAGTTCGTAACAGTCGTAACGAGAGGATGTTGCTGGCGTTGCTGAGGCAACATGGATCTTGCTCGTCGAGGCGCTCTGGCACTCATATTACAAGATGGTTTTTATTTTTGGATACACACGAGCACACATATTTAAGGTAGTTTGTAATGAAACTTTATGGAACATTTCTTATGAGCAATCGGGTTTTCTTTAAATTTAGTGTAGAGTAATGCGTCCACATGCTCGATCGCAGCGCCTGGCAACTTGTGTGCTCTACGTAATCAGTAGCAGAATGAAATTACTTTTAATGTCCAAAAAATGTACAGCTGTAATTTTCTAAAAAAAATTTTCCTAAAAAAGTTTTGGAAGCCTCCATTTCCAACAGCTGAAAGGTTAAATACAAGAAAGGTTGCTCGAAGTTCCCATGCCAGCGATTTTGGAGCTAGTTCTCGACGTTGCTGGCTTCGCCAAGGAAACTTAACTCAAAACAAACTCTTCACTATGACACATTTCCTCTAGCTTCTCAATATCTCACGTCACCGCCAATTGTTCGTAAGAAAACGGCAATCACAGAAGCTCTATGTACTCCACGTCGAATTCTTACTTCCTTACCACCAATTAATTTTTCACCGACATGCGTAGATTAAAATGGCACTTGATTGATGAGCATAAAATGTCGTGTACGGCAAAAAGAATATACATGTATCGTTAATGGGATGCCTTAGTTTGTGTTGTAGATAGCGCCGTTAGCAGGAATGTGCTCTTTTTTTCTGTGAGTATTTTTTTTGATTTCATTGTAGTTCGGCCTTAAGCACGTTAAATTAAATTGTGTTTCGAACACATAGGAAAACGGTATCAGATTATGATATAATCATACGTTGTCTTATTTTACTAATGCAATCATAACCATCGTTCATAATAAAAACGTATGAAGCTCGTATGTTGAAATCCAGTTATTAAAAAGCTTCGGAAGTCAACCAACAACGGCCACATTAAAAGTAAGTCACTTACTTCACTCTCCAACCGTTACATCACACGTTTATATATAATGCTAGCTTACTCGGCCACGCGTTGCTGTGGCATAAAAGATTTTGGTTATATTCATTTCTGTGAAATTAATTGAAAGAAGTATATATATATATATATGTATCTGTATATATGTAAAAAAACATTGAGAACAAAAAACTGAAATGTTTAAACTGACAACTGTTAAAAATGGCGCTTCCTGACGCGAAAGCATGGTAAAAATGAGCTTTTAGCAGACTTTAGAACCTTAGCAGGTGATACATATAAAAAAGAAACGTGTGCAAACACTTGTGGGAACGGAAGGAAGGTTTATAAAAAAATTAAATGAAAATTGGTCTAATTTTTTCGGAGTTATACGCGTCCGAACAAACGGACACAACATATATATATACATATATATATATAAATATATATATGTATATATATAGATGGATAAACAATTTAACAGCCTTTAATAAACATTAGTTTCTGACAACTTTTTATCTTAATTATGAAGGTAAAAAACAATATGTAAATAATTATTCACTTTCTTTAAGGGTTTTACTTTGAAATAAATATAAACTCTCTGTCAGGCAACCTGCCACGTCACCGGCATTACTGACGTTTAAGTCAGTCTTAACCATAAATTTTCTGTAACAATGTTCCCGATATGAAATCTTAACATCACAGGTTTAATTACGGAATCATTATTGATTTTATAATAATAATATGATATGAAAGAATACTTAAATATTTGCGAGCTACTCCCGCTAAGAAATTTAATAAATGCGAAGCACAATAGCCTAGTAAAGTGATACAATCTGAATATACAAGAATATCTCCATGAAAAGAAAAATGTTTTTACTCTGAGTATACAATAATTCAATCAATATTCTTGTAACAAAGAGAAATGTCACTACCAGGTATATCTGAGATGCGAATATTCCATAAAGGGGCATTTATTTTACTAAACAGCATATCAGGAGCATATTTAGAAACTTATGAAATTACAACTGTTTCTTATTAGCCGTAGCAAAAACAACAGTTCTCAGTCTGTTTTTAGTTCGTATTAAATACGAATAAAATATTTGAATTCATGAACTAGATGTAAGTTATATTAAATATGAAGAATTTCTAACAATTGAAATTTAGGCACAAAACATATATTGTTGTTAAATATCAGATAAAGGAATAAATAGCAGAACATTTTAATGGCGATGTTTTTATAGGTTTAATTGTAAATAATTTGAATATGGCATTAATATATTATATACACAGGATAACTCACGAGGAGTTAGCGCCACTCACATGGCTTGTTCCGTACATGATGTGTAGCAAAAATGTCACGAAGATATTCCCAATATTCAGGTAGTAATTCGAAACATTTAAAATTGACTAATAGTGTAATAACCCTTTCAGAAATAAATACAGTGATATATAATCAGACCGTATTGTTTTAGGTTCAGCATCTTAATTGCGTCCAACAAATTTACAGTAGTTGTTCCAAAATGTTTTCGTCTATTTTCCATACTCTTGGCCGCACGCTTATGAACCGCAGTTGTTGCTCTACGTAGCTGCACACGGCTGTCTTTGATTTCTGTAGCGGCATGCATGATACACGCAAATAGTTTCTCACGTGTTTCTGTAGTCCTTCAGGAAACAACATCCTGCATCCATTCCCATACGCAATAATCTAGGCATTTCCAATTTGTCAAATAACTCTGTAATTATTGGGAAAAGGACCCACATTTATATGACATATTTAGCACCAAATGTAACTCCTCTTGAATCATACTATACACCACCTGATATTGTGGAGGTAATTGGATTAATTATTGTGTAGAATAATTAATCCATTTATTGTGTACAATAATAATCATCTGAGAGCTATTTTTTCAAATTAGTACTTTGTGGTTTCAATGTCCATTTGTTCAGTGTATTTCAAGTAATAAAACAATATCTTTGGCAATGTGAAATAAACATTTCACAAATTCTATTGATAAAAAATTAATTCTTCTAAAATAATATATACGTTATTTGAAACTAGCGTACTTGAATTGCCTTTATTTGATTACATAATGAAGAGTTGATTTAAACATAGAATATCTTATGAATCACAGTTTTGTTTATATCTGGGATTTAACTGTGTGCATGAATGAGAAGGGACAGTGCAGTATGAAGATAAATATTTGGAAACTATGAAAATGAAAGATACAAAAAGGTAGTCTCAATGGATTCGTTAAAGTTAAATTAAAATTGTTGTTTACTACTATGATAATTTATCTAATTCTTCTCACCCCACCAGAAAGTGTAGCTGGTGTGTTCTGGAAGAGATTGTTTCCATTGCTAACTGGATTAAATTCAAACAGAAGACATTTCCTGCGCTTAAGTTTTCTCTTCATTCATACCACATCCAGCCATTGTGTTTCTCTAACATCAAATATTGTGCGTGCTATTGTAATTACAATTTGTTTTTAATTTTCAGTCACATTATACTGAAATATTCCTCTTTCCACTGCCCATAACAGTATTTATACGCAGCACACATTACACAGATAAGGTAACTCAGAATCCATAGATCAGAGGTTTAAGCCTTGAAACCACCCTGTGCATACACAATTTTCTTCAAATATTGGATTAGTTGGTTAACAGATATTGTACGTGTTGCCATTAAATCAAGAGTTTAAATTTTAACTGCGTTCAGATACGCGGATATTACCAGAGAAGGTGCAGAACCAGCCTTTATTATAAATACATTGTAACTGACTGAAATTGTTAAGTCCCATTTTATAGATTTTATTTTATTATATTTAGTGTATTATTTTAATGTGTATCGAACACATAAATTTTCCAACATCACACGGAATGTGGCTGACAGAATTACGTCACTTGTATGTCGGCGTTTGATATTTATTCCATTCTTTGCGGTTTCAGGTGAAGGGGTTCGAATACTCGCCTCTCACCTAGGCTAAACGGGTTCGATTGCTGGCGGGGTCGCTCCCAGATGTTTGCATGTGGGAATCGTGCCGGACGATGCCACAGGTCGGCGGGTTTTCTCGAGAATCTCCCGTTTCCGCCATCCCTTCATTCCAGCGCTGCTCCATACCCACCTGGCTTCACCCTCATGGGCTCTCAAGACGTCGCTGTTATAAGCCGCACAAGGACGCAGAATGTGCGTC